>JAUZST010007781.1:0-13961 GCA_034779995.1 Parotocinclus haroldoi | reverse complement strand
ACCAGATAGGGATCCTGGGGATTTAGCGAGACTAGGAATGGTCTCGCGAGATCTCCCGGGGACCCTATCCTAACAGAGTGAACATCAAGTTTGGACTTCTTCCACTTTCTCTCTGCAGTTCTTAGCTCAACTCAAGACACATGCAGCACATTTAAAAGTCGGGGGACATGGTTAGATAGCAGGTTAACAGATGAGGAGAGTGAATAAATAAATGCATTGGTGGTAGATTCCAGTGGGAGAGTAGAGAGTAGGGCAACGGTGTTTGGGACACTAAATGTTAGGGTCCATACCTTTCGCCCCAGAGCCATTACAAAGCAATCAGTGAGGCAGTTTATATCCATGACTAATTTAGGACCTGATTCCGAACATCTGCTGTGCCTGTTACTTAAGTGCAGGTTCCAGCGTTGTTCGTAGCCAGGTCATCTCACTCCACTCAGTACGTGCACCCGACCACCGGCACCTTTGGGGTTAGTTGGTAACGTACCGGGGCTGACTGATGCGTACGGGGGAATCGCTTAGGTATTTACTGTTTTAAGGGCACATTGAGAGTCTCCCGTTCTGTATTCATGCGCTCCTCGCACGCCTGAGCTCATGCTCTTCCCGTCCTCGGAAGTCGGCTGTGCGCCCTCAATGAGACGCGCCCCCGGCTCGTCTTACTCGCGCCATACATGCGCCCAAGCACACGCTTGCCCCCTGGTGCTTCGGTGCCTTCCGCAATCTATTCGCGTTCGAACTACATGTGCGCCCAAGCTCATGCTCGCTTTCTGGCGCTTCGGCTCCTTCAGCGACTTGTTTACGCAACACAGCGGTGCGCCATTTCTTTCTTTTGTTTTTTTGTGTTTAGGAGTCTTTCGCTCAGCTCTTCTCCCCTTTTAGTTTTTTTATATTATTTCCCCATTGTTCTTATACGTCCTGGGATTCCATCACTCTCGCATCCTTGGGTTCTACCACATATCATAACACTGAACGACAGTGCAGAAAGGAAGAGTGTAATGGGTCGGTGAAGTATATGCAGGGTTGGTTACATGAAGTAGAGGCAGAAGAAAATACGTGAGATTTTGTTGGTGAAGTTTTGTTGCATTGATCTATTTATACTTACATCACAACTCACTTATTAATCTCAGTTCATATAATTTATGGTGCTTCATTCAGTAGAAATCTAGAAACTTCTAGAACAAAAAGTACTTGTATAAAACTATGTGACACTTTTTTTATAAAACCCTAAATCAGAAAGAGTTGGGATGGGATGGTTATGCTTATCTAAAATGCAATGTTCCTTTGACTTTTATTTAATTGTGAAAATTATGAACTGGGGATATTTCATGTTTTGTCTGATCAACTTTTCATAATTTTGGTATTAAACATCCATTCCTGCATTTCAGGCTTGCAACACATACCACCAAAATATAGTAAAAAATTGTAATGAATTAAAAAAAAGCTAAGTAATGAAATAATTTCAAACAGGTGATGTCAACAGGTGATAATAATCATGATTTGGTGAAAAAGCAGCATCCAGGAAAGGCTTTGATAAGCATAGATGGCCAGTGATTCTCCAGTTTGTCAAAGAATGCTTGAGAGAATGATCAAAATGTTTACAAACAATATACCTCAAAGAAAGACTGGAAGGGATTTCCATATTTCAGTGGTAATTGTTTTTTTGTTCTATCACACATGGAATTCGTTACGAGATGTGGTGGATTTTATTTGGACCCAAGTATGCGGGATAAGATGATCAAAATAATGGATAAAAGACCGCCTCACCGATATCTCTGTAATATCGACCGGCGAGGACGGCTGAATGCTCTGGAGGGAAGGTAGGAACCCTAACAGAATTGACCATCACTCAGTGAAAATATGTATTGGGGTCAGATAAATCAGTATTTCAGGTGTTTTAGACCAAAGACAAAAAGGACCGTCCAGACTGTTATGCACAACAAATCCAACAGCCATGACCTTTCATGGTATGGGGCTGGGTCAGTGCCCTTGGCAAATGTTTTCAGTTCTGTGAATGCAAAATTAATGGATGGCATACATTCCAGGGATTTCCATGCCCATGCCTATTTTTTGGAACGTGCTGCAGGCCTAAACTACAGGAACTGATGTTTATTAACAAATAAGATGAGCTTGATCAGACAAAACATTAAAAACCTTCATATATTCATACTCTCTACAATTATATAAAAGTAAAAAAATACACATAAGGAGCTTAAACTAAGTTTCTTGACTGGCTAAGAAAAAGAAAATTGCAGTAAAAGAAAATAAAACTATATAATATATAAAAATAAAACTATATAATATAAAATTAGTCACAAAATAAAATTAAAACAATGACATCAGGATTACCTGAAAGGGTTAAAAACATGATTGGTGAAAAAACAAAATTAAGGATTAGGGATCAAAGGGTTAACCTGTGCAGGTGAAAAATGAGCAAAAGATTTCCAGCATCTGTTCTATATGCTGAGAATATCATTCTGGGATGGCACAGGAAGTAAGGCTAAAAAAGAAATGAAAAGCTTTGCATATATTAAGCAGACAAAGCATAGATAAGGCACTGTGGGAGCAAAGTCTTGTAAGTTTGACATGTAAATACTGCAGCTCTTGGAAGATTCATACAGCTTCAAGTCTGTCAGTACAGGCTGAATTAAATAGCTTTCAGTTAGTCGAAATGTGGAGACCCTGTTGCACAGGACTAAATATATTTCATGGCCATTATATACACAATATTGTGAATATTTACATATAGTGAAATTTACAGCATCACACCTACACATATTGTGGCATGGTGGTGCAGTGGTAAGTGTAGTTGCTTCACAGGTCTGGAAATTTCAGGCTCAAAATCCAGGTGTTTTCCCTGTAACTGTATCACTAAATACTATGTTGTGAAACCTGGCGTTACCCAGATGAAATGGAAAAATCAGTAAGTCATAAAAATGCCATTTATTGCACACGTAGTTGCACTTCTATTGTTTCCATTTCTATTTCGAAAGCAAATGTAAGTTTAAAATAATGAACAACACAAATTTAAATCTGATTTAAAGCACTGTCCCTCACACTCTGTCTCAGACCTACATATATTGCAATACAGATGATAGCCAAATGTATAGTATGCTAAAAATTCAGTAACAACATATTATATATTATAATATATATAATATAATATCATAATAACCACATGATAATGCATTATAGTTAATATAAACTACATGATGTGAATTATAGAGAAAAAGACAGAAAGACAGTAAAAGAGAAGTCATATCTTATGTTAATAACACTTAACTTTCATATAGCACCACGTCTCCATGATGTTCTCGCCATTAGAACAGATTAAACCCAAGCAAAAAGAACAAAAACCCATTAGTGCCCTAACAGTTGCTTAAGTTCTGACACTCCATCTAAAAGCAAACATACAGGGACAGTAAAGTAATAAATCAGCATTAGAAGCAGTGCTCTGTACTTATACAGTATTAACTGCCCTCCAATTCATAACAACATCCAGCAATAATACAAATGCTCATGATGCTGGCTCTAAACATCTCCCCAGATCCCCCCTATGAGATGTTAAGTGATGTAGGAGAGAGGAGGATGTAGGAGAGAGCAGGAGAAAGAGCTCACCACAGACATGCAGTGTTGTTTCTGGGACAACTGTGAAACCATCAACAATATTTGAAAAATCTCCAAACCCTGCATGATGACTACTAATGAATGTATGCATTATACATGCCTGAGCAAGTGCCAGGTTTTAAAAGGTCTTCTAAATAATTAAATAATGTAATGGTATGTGACAATAAGGAGAAGAGAATAATAACCGTTATGGAAAAATCCATAAGCATCTAAGTTTGCAGACAATCAGCATCCTGTTTCTTATATCTGTTAGAGAAGGGATACGTAGTAATGCTTGAGGTTTATGAGAGCTTTTTATATTTCTGCATAAACATGGCATAAATCAATCAGAATTTCACATCAGGTCACATAAATAGAAAAAAACAACAAATACAGAAATAGTCTACTTTATAATTTCTGTATTAAGGAAAACAATCCAATGTGTCATTCATGTGAGAGGAAGAAACTATGTAAACCTTTGCTTGTCGTGTGATCCCCTTGTGCAGTAAAACTGAAACTTGCTTAGGGTAATCGTCTTACTGCTTTTCGCACATTAACTTGTGATTCAGTTCACAGATAGATGTCCTAACACTTTATTTCAGAACTTGTTAGTATAATTCAGAATTAATTTTTCCATTAATGACAGCAAGTACTGGACTCCAGACCAGAAAGTCCAGGGTTCAAATCCCACCTCTGCCAAGCTGCCACAGTTGGGTCCTTGAGCAAGACCCTTAACCCACAATTGCTTAAAAAATGTAAGACTGTATTAATTGTAAGGTGCACTGGAAAAGGGTGTTTGCTAAATGCTGAACAATTTTTTTGCATTTAAATACCAACAAAAGATTAGATCTATGTACATGTCAGCACCAGCAAAAAGTAACCATTCCATACATACCTGACAGTAACACTAAAACTGTGGCCTTTGTGACTGTCAGTCTCAGTGAAAGAAGTTTGTCTTATGTGACTGCCACTACCTGTAAAATAAATAGATGTGCTTGTCAAGTAGTTCCCTGGGATTTTAAATGAGGTCAACAGAGTTTAAGAGAGTTTGCTACTAGCTTTAGTTGATATTGGGTAGCACCGCAAGTGGCCATTTAACTGTGCCACAATTATTTATTTACCTGCAAATACATATTTACAGCATTTACCAGTAGCCTGTACCAGAGTAACTTAGATATGACGTAATCTTGCAATGTACAGTTCAAGCTATTTTTAACGGCTTTGCTATAGAAAGAAAAGGATGCTTTATTTTGAACACTGAACTTCTGGAAGACCAAAGACAATTTATTTAAACTGATCGGGGCATCTTGATCTGTTAGCTTTATGTGTAGGTTTATGTTGGCTATTTGTTTATATTTATCATGGTTAACCAGCTAAAAAGCAAGCAAAGAGCCTAAATCTAAAAGAAAAAATAAGTTGTAATCTGTTATGCTTAATTTTATTCTTCCTCCTGAAGTGGGTGTTATATTACACTTGTCTTCAATGACCTGGAAACCATCCTGCATATTTCTGAAAGCATGCAAGATTAAAGTGCTATTTCAAAAGCCTCATCTAAAACTTTATGAATGAACTTTAACACTAAATATGTTTTCCTTTAGGAAATGAACCTCTTTCTGAGTTTTATATGTGTGTAGTCATGTTTATAGAGTATCATTTTGAAGGAAAGAAAGATCTTACTATTTTTACTTGTTGGGGACATTTTACTCGTCCCCTCAGGAAAACTTCTTATTAAAAAAATTATAACTTTGTTTTCTCTATCTCCATTGGGTTACTGAGGACTACTACTTATGTACTGTAGCATTAGTTAGCTGCAGTAATAATTATGTCAGTAGATAGTCCCCACAAGGATAATAAGTGCGTGTGTGTGCGCGAGCATGTTTACTCTCTCACAAACACTTGCATGTACACTTGTTGTACATCCCCAAATCACAAAAAAAAGATTTCATTGCAGAAAGTATGAACTACTTATGATCTTTTGTCTGGTCAACTTCTTTTCATTTATGTTCATCCATTTCTGCATTTCAGGCCTGGAAGTTGAAATAGTAAAGAATTTAACATTTTGTGTTACATGTTGCCAACAAGACATTTTTGCACCAAGCGATTAAGTGATCCGGGTGTTATTTCTTCCCATTATTCCTGCATCCACATCTTCCGAGACAGATCTGCAATACTGATTCCAATGACCACAGTACATGTACAGTACATGTTTCCACACGATTCCAGAGCAGGAACACGTTGACAAATTAGATTAATCAGACAAAACATAAAATACATTGTCTTCATACTATTTGCAATTAAATAAAAGTCAAAAGAATTGTTATAAGACACACTATATATGTCTTAATTAGTGTTTTCCATACTGACCCTTTATGATTTGGGGACATATTTACAAATTAGCAAATAAAGTTTGGAAAATTGTGTGTAGTAATGCCAAATTGACTACTGAATTGAATATATAGACTTGTCTATATATTGTCCCAAATCTGCATTAGGAATTTTTGTAAGTGTAATGACTGATCACAAACACTTTAATGCCTGCTCTTTTTGTTCCTCTGTCCCCAGTCTTTGTTAGAAATTTGTGTCAGTGATTGAAATTATCTCAAGATAACTATTGTATTGACTTTATACACCACCATGTTTCACAGATGGGATGCTTCACTGCAGGAATGCAATGCTTTTCTTTCTCCAAACACAAACACTTTTCATTTAAACCAAAATGAAGAGCAGTGGCTTTCTCCTTGCAACCCTACATGCATGCCATTGTTGTTTAGGGTTCTCCTGATGGCGGATGAACATTAACATTAACCAATGTGAGAGAGGCCTTCAGTTGCTTAGAAGTTACCCTTTGTGACCTCGTTGACTATTACACGCCTTGCTCTTTGTTGGTCGACCACTCCTGGGGAGGGTAACAATTTTATCCATTTGTACACAATCTGGTGGACTATAGACTGGTGGAGTCCAAACTCTTTAGAGATGGTTTTGTAATCTTTTCCAGCCTGGTGAGCATCTGAGGTCATCGTAAATCTCCTTTGGTCATGCCATGATACACTTCCACAAAAGTGCTGTGAAGATCTCTGTTCTTTAAATAAAAAATGCTGCCCAGTCACACCTGATTGCCATCGCATTGATTGAAAACACCTGAATCTAATTTCACCTTCAAATGAATTGCTAATCCCAGTTCCAGCTCATATACTTTTTCCACTCACAAATATGTAATATTGGATATTGGAAATGACCAAATATAATCATTTTGTCTCATTTGTTTAACTGGGTACTCTTTATCTCTTTTAGGACTTGTTTGGAAATATAATAATGTGTTAGGTCATATTTATGCAGAAATACAGAATATTTACAAACGTTCAAACACCACTGTATTCAGTATTATTTCTTTCCTAAATAACATTGGATAAAAATAAACATTTTAAAATGTTTTCTCAATTAAAATGTTCAGTTAAACAAAGGAATGAGTTTATATAGATTTTACATATCAACTAACACAACCACAAATTAGAAATGAGACTCACAGTGTGAAATTATTTTAAATAAATACAATACTATACCAATGATAAATAAATAAGTAAAACAGTATACACTTAATTTTACCTAAATATGAACCTAAGATGGTTAAGGGTATCAATTCCTTCATCCTCCAAGAACTGCCTCAACACCACTCAAGGCTGGGAATTGTTGTGCACCAAGAGGAATCCAGGACCCACTACACCAGCATAGTGTATGACAATGTTTCAAAGGATGGATGGACTATCACGCAGTTGAATTTTTTGAAGTTACAAAAATCAGTATTTTTCAGTATACTTTTTTGGAAGATATTGACACCATGTGCTCCAGACTAAAGATAAAAAGGACCATCCAGATTGTTAACAGCATTCCTAAAGCCAGATACATAAACCAACACACAGAAGCTTATTCTTTAGCAGGATATACTTTGCACTTAACCGTATACTTTACTATACTATACAAATGGCGCTAATTGCCTAGACAGCAGAGAGCATTCTTGAACCCAGATGTGTGCACGCATGCTGAACAAGATTACAATGCACTGCTCGTTGAGTCTACCATATGAATTCCAAAGCAAAAATTGAGACTCATCAGACCAGGCAGCAACTTAATCTTATATTGTCCAATTTTGATGAGTCTGTGTGAATTACAGTATAGCCTCAGTTGCCTGTTCTTAGCTGACAGAAGTGACATCCAATGTGGCTGTTTGCTGGTATAGCCCTTTTGTTTCAAGATTTGCTCTATGGTGTGTTTAAAGGTGCTGTTCTGGATACCTCTATTTATCTATCTAATGCATGGGTTTTATGTATGGTGTGTTTAGATATGCTATTTTGCATGCCTGTGTTGTGTTTATTTGAGTTACTGTTGCTTTTATATCAGCTCAAACAAGTCTAGCCATTTGCCACTGACCTCTAGCATCAACACCCACAGAACTGCCACTAACTGGATATTTTCTCTTTTTGGACCATTCCCTGTAAACCCTAGAGACAACTGTGTGTGTACATATCAGTAGATCAGCTGTTTCTCCATTGTGGCTTTTATGGATTGAGCCAATAGGATTCATGATATTTCTGATCATTTTTCATTCAATGTCAGGCATGCACATGTAACGGATTTAATCATGTATGAAATAGTGTGAATTCATCCAAAACATATTAAAATATTTTACTATGTGTTTTAAAAATGTTATATTTTTGTAAAAGTTCATCTTTATTACCCATTTTTCTTATTATTCTGAGTGATTGCCACCCCCTTCGTACAGCTGAGGGTTTTGACAATTTTTGACCTTTGGGCTTTCCATACCAGGCAAGTCATGAATATAAGTACCAGAGCTATTTTTCAGTTAAAAAAATAATAATGAAGCATCTGATTGCAAATACCATCTCTATAAATGTCTAATAAGTAATGATATCCAACTATTGGTTAGATTGATTTGGTGAAATGTTTTTTCAGTTTATAGCTGATTTTTCTCCTCTCGTTTTATGCCTAGCTACACTATGCTAGTAGGCTCTTGGCTAACCTGGTAGCACCTTGGTTACATGCAGTGTGAATGTCTCTATATTTTTTATCAATTGTAGAGAGAAACCTCATGTTGCAGTCACATTACTTTAACACATTACATTAACTTGTTAGAGAGAAAAAATAAGGGGTGGGGTTCTTTATCACCGTGCTGCAGAGAGTATGCAGTTGTATGTTTTACTATACAATCACATGGTAATGTTGTAGTGTAATTAATATACAATTGCACTTATTGTTTATGAACACAATGAAAGAGCTGAGAGCACGCTTCTGCTTTGCCAGAGAGAGGAACCTCAGCTGTTGAAAATTTTGTACAAATTTCAATTACTGTATTACTTACATATCTGTGTACAGGTGCATCAGATAATTAAGAATCAGAGAATCAGCTTTTAAATGGCTCATATAAATGTGCTAGTTCATATAAAAGAATATATTTAGTTTGTCTTATCATTCTAGGAAGACAAATGATGATGGAATGAAGTAGAGCACAAGCATTTCATCGGTCTAGCGTCTCACTAATGGCAGACGGTGCAATTAGCATTTGATTTCAGGCGTACAAACCATCTACACTTTGTTTTAACCTGTGTTAAACTCAAGAAATGCATAAGTAGCTCTGCTATCCATTTACTGTATTGTTCCCAAATGTATTCAGCTTAGAATATAAGTAATAGTATTCCCTTTTCAGTAAAATGCAATTGCCCAAATGAAACATTGTTTCATGAATATAAAGCATGTCATATTAAAACCTTCCTCAGTCTTGTGTGTGGTGCTAAAACATTGATTCCATGGATTCAGAACCTGTTTCTGGGTAACAATGTAGCAGATATTCACGATGCAGTGGAGAGCTTAGAAAATGAGATGCTGCCTCTCGAGGGAGCTTCATCCGGTGTGCTAAAAACTATGAATAAATAAAGCAATAGGAATGTGCTGGATGGTGTATGTGTGTTTCTGTTCAGGGCTGTGTCTGTCAAAATAGATGGTGTGACTTGATGTTCTGACCAAGATGGCATACTCTAGTTTCCTTTTAACTCTACTTCTCTTGTCTCAGACTAACTAGTTTCTTTTTTTCACACACAACACTGGAGTTTATTTAGATTAGGGACATTAAAATTGGGCTTTCTGCGTTGTTGTGTTTATTAAACCCCAAAGGTGCCAAAAGGTTTTATTTAAAATAACGACAAAAGGTTGCTCTATATAACAAGAGGTTGCTCCATATTGAAACAATACTCAAATATTATTATAACTGAAATTTCTTAGTAAATAAATTAATAAAATCTCAAATATAACTAATAGGAATTATTTATATTAGATGAACAGTAAACAATTTTTGAGGAACATTTAAATGTTTATGTTTAATGTACATTGTTTTTAACCTGTTTGGGTATTTTGCCTGGGTTCTTAAGGGCTTCCAAAAATTCATAAGTTGACTTTGAAAAGGAGGTACAAAGAGTGCTGCTCAAATGTATTACGAACAATTTATTAAATATGGGTCCCTTTGTCCCTATGTCCAGTGTGCTGGCCCAGATTGCACTCACGTAACCATGCATGGAAGTACCTGAGCATACATGAACGACGTCTGTCACGTCCAGTGTGCCGGCTCAGAACACACTCATGCGACCATATATGGATGTACCCAAATATACACTAACATTGTCTCCGGAGTACTGATTTAAGATCT
The DNA here is from genome assembly GCA_034779995.1 of Parotocinclus haroldoi. Classification (NCBI taxonomy): domain Eukaryota; kingdom Metazoa; phylum Chordata; class Actinopteri; order Siluriformes; family Loricariidae; genus Parotocinclus; species Parotocinclus haroldoi. The sequence goes on along the minus strand of JAUZST010007781.1, from coordinate 3,649 downwards.
GGCTGACCTGCGTTTGGCCTATTGGAGTCAGATGAGCCACGCCCCCATATGGATTTAAACCCCAGACATTTTGTTCTGTTTGCCTCAATTTAATAAATGTCTGCGATTTCTTCCTACACTTGCCTAGTATGCGTATTTCCACATCAGACCTGGCATCCTCTCATTTTCAGTTGTTGCCACTTTGAATAGCTAAACTAGTTAGGCCCCCTTTGGAATCCAGAGTTCCAGAATTAATTATTAATTAATTATTTAATTAATTAATCCTGGTTAGAGTTACAGAAAAGCCAGTGCCTAGCTGGGGCAAAGGGCGCATAACAGGAACCACCCTCAATATGGCACCAATCCATCATAGGGCACATAACTTCACACACTACAACAAACTTTGAGGAAACTTTTTAAACTTCATGTATGTCTTTTGACTGTGGGAAGAAACGGGAATACCCAGAATAATCCCACGCAGACACAGGAATGACATGAAAACCCCACATAAAATAGACCCAGGTCGCTCCACCTGGGATCAAACCCAGGACTTTCTTCAATGGTGCTACCTAGCAAACCACCGCACTTTCTCTGAAAATAACATAATAACAAATACCCTCTGACCAGTTTCACAAGAAATACAAAGCCTGTTCCTGGTAACAAGACAGGGAAACAGTTTTTTCATATAGATTTTTTCAGTTGCTTATGGTGGACTCGTGCAACTGGTGAACCATATCCAAGCTGATTAATGTGAAATCACTTCCTCACTTCCATTTACTTTACCTACTGGGCAAATATGGTTTATTTTTTGCAGTTTAAGTAATGGTTTAAGATTAAGAATAAAAAGTGATATATTCTAGTTAGATGTTGGATTGAATAATACATATTTTCTGAATATTATAAAAAAATATAGAAAAACTAACTAATAACCTAAATAGGTAAGATGGTCATTCATACATAAAATTCTTTCTTATATACTGTGGACTTCATTTTTGTAGATATGTGTGTATTTTATTATTCATAAATATAATACTTGTGAAAATCTACAATTTGCGTAAAAGTCTGCATAAATCTTATTCATTCATTTTCTTAACTTTAATCAATATCATGGTCACAGGAAAGTCATTCCCTAGCCGGTGGCACAGGGCTCAAGGCAGGAACAACACTAGACATAATAGGGCACATAAACTCACAATACACTCACACATTCATAGACACACTATGGACACTTTAGAGCATAGGAAACTGGAGTACCTGGGGCAAACCCACACGGACATGTGGAGGACATGCAGGCTGCATACAGAAAGGACTTAGGTAGTATCTTTGACGTGTGCATTTTTTTGCTATGTGTTTATGTGGCCATCCAGGATGTAAAACAAAAAAGTTATCAGTAATACACTTTCTTCTATAACAGCATTAAGATGAGTTCCTGTCCAGGCCTCAATTAGCTAAAATGCAGAATGCAATGAAAGGCACCAGAACAATTAACTAAGTGATGTATATTTATATGTCAGCAAACAAATCTAGCTTCAGGTGACTACAGAACCTGGCTCAAAATCTGTAGGTGCATGTCAAATATTTTCCTACAGTAGTCCATACACACAAATATACACATAAATTAGTTTAAAAGAGCATATTAAGCTATGGTTCTGTTATATGTAATACAGTGCACATTACGCTGGGTTTCTCTCAGCTCTGTGAAATGCATGAAGATACTCATCAACTTCCAGAACACCTTAAAAATGATTGGATTACTATATCCCTTCAACCCTGTACATGTAATGCACAAAAATGTCCAAAAACAAACAGTGTTATGAGGTGTGGCTAAATATTAGAATCAAAACACTGTGGCTTGCTTCAACTTTCTCAACCCATAATATTAATCCTATGTTTTTGCTCCATATCAGGTATTTATTCCGAGTGAGGATAGTGGAGATGCAATATATGATTTAATTATATCAGGACAAATATAAATGTCACCTGAAAGATCTTAGCAAATGTAGGTGCCTTTTGAGTGTAATTAGTGCATTAACAACCAGAAACAGACTATAAAATTAAGCAAATGAGCTCTTTAACGTTGAAATGCCAGTGTTTTAAACTTCACATTGCTGTAGTAAATAATCTCATCAGTGCTGCCAAATACTTCATGGTTATTTAGTTCCTGAGGTCTTTGTAATAGACACTAATGATAATTTGTGCTGCTTGTCTGCAGTAATTACTTAACATAATATTTTATTTAATTAAGGAACATTGTTTTTAAACATTTCAATAATTTTCTCACGTTTTGACTACTCGAGATCATCTGTCCAACTTTTTATCACCCTTGAAACAACAGATATTTATACGTCTAGTGTTGCAAATAATCTACCATTATCTAAATCTCATTGAGTTTGTGACTTTATGAATCTTTCCTAGGATTCAAGGTTGTCTACATAGAATATCAATTTAGTACACAACTCTAAAGTCTAAAGTCTAAACTCTTGTTTGCTAAGACCTGCTGTAATTATAGACAAAAACACAAAGACGGTGCTCATTCTGCCATCACTCAATTCTAATGCAATCCATGTGTATGATATTTGTTGTTTACCATGTTTCTTGATGGTAGTGAGGTTTGTCACTGTTCACATGCCTGTGCTACCTTCTACCTCTCCTTTTCTCAGCTAGGCATACCAGAATCTCAGTTTACATATTGATGATTATATACACAAATTGTAAAATACTGTGTGCTCCAAACATTATTAATGAACTGTGTTTTTGCTGTACATGAGCTTCTGCTTTCTGAGATGCAGTTTGTACAAGGCTGCATCCACTTGAACCGAATCAAAACCATGTGGACTGTTTGTCTCCATTAAAAGGGAGAAATGTTCTATTGATGTTATTAAAATATTCCCTGTGATTAATGATCACTGCTTTTCTTAAATAATCTAATGTTAAGTAATCCTAGCTTAAGTTTAAGATTGTTATTTCTACAAGAACTATCTGTCTTTATCCTAACAAGATTATTAAAAAAAACTTTTGGAATGTATATAGGTTTTAAACAGATGATGCATTATATAATGATCAGTTATTTCTGTGTGACGGTGCTTGGCTAGCAACAAGCAGCTGACATGATCCCAGCTCTGTGTAGTCATCCCTTATCTAACCCTGTAATAAGACTATGGGCAATATTGCAGTAAATGAGACCAGAGATCTTCGCTAGTGGGATAGACACCATCCCATCCTAAGTGGCAAGGGTTACCCTCAGAAGTTGTAATCTGTAAAGCCCACATCGTTTTTAGCATTCAACAGTTCAACTAACCACCTCTGCCTTAGTAAGCTCTGCCCTACATGAACAACTATCCTTGAGAATCTATGACTATGACGCTCACTAAGGCTCCCTCTTAGCCATTACCAGATCCTCTGTGAACCAGCTACAACAACATCAAACACAGCAACCCTTACATAGTCCTGTGATGGACTGGCATTCCAAGAACAGGGGATACAAGAAAACGTGACCTGTGTTCTGGGGATAACCATAGCAGGGTTAAATTTAAAAAACAAAAAAGTACAGGTGAGTATCTTACAGATCAATGCCCACAGGTGGTTAAGTCATATACAGTGCCTTGCGAAAGTATTCACCCCCATGGATTTTTCCCTATTTTACTACATTACAACCTGTATGTATTTTTTT
>JAUZST010007780.1:0-13964 GCA_034779995.1 Parotocinclus haroldoi | reverse complement strand
CCGCTTGCCGCGTGGTTTCTAGGGATGTGTAGTTCACAAGAAAGCATAAAAACTACAAGTCCATCTTTTGTGCGTTTTCGCGCTATTTTGGGACTCGAATCGCACCCGAACGTATAGTTACACCGCGTGTATTAATCCCCCGGCGTTCCTGTTCATGCAACGAGCTCAAAGACTGATGTAAATAGCACGATCGTTTACCAAATTATCAGCCAAACCCATTCATTTTCTGGAAACGTACTAATCGCATAGGTGCTCGCACAAAACAGATCGGTTCTGTAATAGTATCGTGTTGTTTTGTTGCATATCCTTACCTGTGAGCCGACAAAATACAGCGTGAGTTAAAATAAATCGGTCTGTGAATAACGGCCGTGTTCTTCAAAAGCCACAGACTGGATCCAAAATGGCCTCCTGGTCGACATGTAGTGCGCGGTGTAGGTTGCAAGGAGCTATTATTTCATACCCTACTTAGGGCACCTACGTGGGGTGTAAACTGTGATTTGAAACTAAACCTGTGTCAGATTGCAAGAAATGGGAAATTCGCGCGGGGCTTTCCGCAAAGAACTGTGGGAAGACGAGTCAGGGCAAGTCTGATAAAGTTGGCGTTCACACGATCACAAGGCCCACTAAAAAAGAAAGCGTTCAGCGTGTGATTTACCTGAGTGACGCGATTATCAGTTTTTATTTGTAGAATGAATCACTTGCCATTGAGGTTTTGTGCAACTTTCATAATTTTTTTTTTTTTTTACTGTAAATGAAGTTGGCTAATCATGAATAGATGCATAGGTGCACTCACACACCAAAATCTTTAGCCAAATACAACAAACTTCCTCAAGCATCACTACCGTTACTAACATTATTTAACCGCATAAAGTCTGAATTTTGGCAGTTATGTTGTGGAAAAACTACTAATCCCACAAGCTTCAGAGCTTCATCTTGTTCTCCACTTATTCATGTTTAACAAAATGACAGTCTCTGTTATCTCTAATAAACGATTTAACAAACTAATAGAGAGAAAATATGTATTTATTCATTTATTTATTCTATCCACCCTCCAGTCTAGTAAATATATCCTACATATGAAACCATTAAACTGTCCTGGCTCTCATTTTCAAGCTTCAGTGATGTTTTATTGGACGCTAACGTAAAGATGTGGTTTTTGTTTAGTTTCACTCTATCTTACCAATAAAGTTAATTTGAATAACAGAGACCAAAGCTTTAACCTCTGTTGATAATTCAAACAATCCTGTTAGTGACTGAGTAGCTTTAAGGAACCACAGGTCTTTATATTCTTATAATATTAATGATGTCGATTCTACTGCTCTCGCTCTCTCAGTGTGGCCAGTCTTCAATAAATGCATCATTCTCCTTGAATTTATTACATGTAGAACATGATTTCTTGTCTGTTCTTTAAATTCCAGGATATATTAATCCCATCCAAGGTACACGTACTTGCCAAAAAATGTAAGTAATAGTTTAATTTTTAGGCAGAATAGTCAGACTCATATGATCATACACTTCTATGGACCTGCTTCTTTCACACTGGACCCAAATTTAAACACTGCTTTCTACCAATCATTAACGTCCGCCTGGCAACCCATTTTTCAAAAGAGGCATTCAGTGCATTGTACCACCACTTCTCAGTCTATTTAAGTAATATGCAAGCACAACAAATCATCAAAACAACGACCTGGGTATCTGTGCTTAAAAATCTTTAAGAACATATTTCAATATATGAAGATTTTAAAGGTAACAGCATAAGCACATTTTTTTTAATTTGTATTTTATTTTATATTAATTTAAAAGTCATAAGAGAAGTAAATCCTGTGTGGTATAAACCAAGCACATTATTCTTATTTTTTAAATCTGAAATATTCAAATAACAAACATATAAACAGATGTCTTTATTGATATGATTATATCAAGTCCAATATTATATGAAAATACCAATATTTAATAAAGTTAACTTTAGTGTAGAAGAAGCATTAAAATCAATTCAGTCTATTTTAATGTGTTGTTCTTTGTGTGTTTGTTAGCACAGACCCAGTCTCCAAAACATGAGTGAACCCTGAAGCTTGGTGACGGGCCCTCTTGTCCACAAGGGACACAGCACAGGTGGGGTATGAATCTGATTAGGACTCTTAAGACAATCACTAAGAAGTTCATAAGAGTATTCTTGAATGCAGTTCTTAAAAAAAGCTTATAAAAAGCTTTTTCTGAAGGTTTTCTTAAGGAAATCTGTTTTCTGGTTGCATTTTACAGTTTACAATATATGCCTCAAGACACATTTTGAATTAATTTACATTCTGAATATGCCAATAATAATGCTATTCCATCCATTATCTTCTGCTTAATCCACATGTGGTCGCAGGTCAGCCAATGCACAACAAACAACTGTGGGCACAAGGGCAGGAACAATCCTAGACAGGGTGCCAACCATCACACGGCACACACACACAATCACACGCTAAGCGCCACTTTAGAGACATCAATTAACCTAACATGCGTGTCTTTGGACTGTAGGAGGAAACCGGAGTAAACCCAGGCAGACACGGGGAGGACATGCAGACTCCACACAGAAAGGACCCAGGACCAATCCCATTTTGGGATTGAACCCGGGACCTTCTTGCTGTGCTACCCCACTGAGCCACCGTGCTGCCCCCCAATAGTACATTGAACAAAATTTTAGTTTGGAGAATGGCACAAAGTTTGTTACATGTTTAAATGGAATAACGAAGTACAATTATAAGCATGCCATTTGCTTTTTTCATACTTTTATTAAGAAATACATCCAGATTAAGCAAAGACTTAATATATTTAGCATTGGCCCTTCTTCAAGACTTCTGCACTTTGCCTCGGCATGCTGCATATCAGCTCCTGGCCAAAATCTTGATTGAACTTATTCTTGCTGAATCAGTGACTGTAGTTGATCACAGCTTCAGTTTTGTGTTTGTCCCACTCCTCAATTTGAGGATTAATCACAGATTAAGTGTTGTGTAGAACCAAGGCAAACAGGCGTAAAAAAAAAAGTAAGCTATAAATACTAACCTAAATCAGCACATGCACTGCTCAGATCAGAACTCACTGTGCATATACTAATCACCGTATGTACATGCTGACCTGAAGTTCAGCTGACATAAACAGGTTACCTAATGTCATGTGACTGATGCAATAATGACAGATGTTTGTGGATAAATGCAAATGGCAACAAGCCGTTTAGAACAGGACGTGACATGTGATAAACATCACAGTTCCTCTAAATCAGTCATACACCTATCAGGATTTCCATAAAGTACCTAATGTCCCACTGACATTGTGTTCCGTGGTCACAAGGTGAGGCTTCGCTTAGATTCAATCCCACAATGTTCCAAAAACAAACCTGTAAATAGATCATCTGCTCTAAATTAGTGTTTATGTTTATTGTTATGGGTTAACGGCTTAGTTATTTAGCACACACACGCATGCATCCAGAGTGGCGTCGAGCTGATACGATCTTCTAGTCCGAGCGATTTGGGTTAAGGGTCTTGCTCAAGGACCTAACAGTGGCAGCTTGAGAAAGTCAGGATTTGAAAACATGAACTTGAGGTCCATAGTTCAGTACCATAACCATGGTCCAAATTAACAGGCCAATAATAAGACTTTATTATTTATTATTAAAATCACAGCAAAAGCCATATATTACATGCTCTGTCTTCAACACTGGGTTACATTTTTCCTATTCTTATTTTTCCTGTTCGTAGTTTCCTTTGAATGTTATTACTAATTTAAGTTATTGTTGATTAAAAGTATATTATTTACTTAATTTTACTGTTACTACAACCTAATTATTCAGTCAACATCTAGGCCACCCATGGAGTTCGCGTCCCTTTTTGAGTCTTGGCTCCTCCCAAGGTTTCTTCCTTCTGCATTAAGGGAGTTTTTTCCTTTCCATTGTTGCTCTAGGCTTGCTCAATTTGGGATTGGCCTTTTAAGATAGTATAGTATTGTAAAGCTGCTTTGAGAAAATGCTCCGTTGTAAAAAGCACTATATAAATAAATTAGAATTTTAATTGAATTATTGGTGTTATGCAGGGCCATACCTGAAGGTGCTGGCGTAGAAACAGGCTAATCTGAGCTTTTTGTTGGCTTTTTCTGGAGCTGTCGTTCCATCTTTTCAGTTAAAGCATTCAGCAGGAAATCTGAATTTTGCGCAGACAGAGCATCCGTTTCTTTATTTTTGGAGGAACAGTAAGGAAATACTCATAGACAATTGTGCTTATCTATTACGAAGCATTTGTTGTAATGGCCACACATAACATGTTGAAAACTGGACCTAAAAATTGGTCACTCCATAAACCTGTTTTCAACTGATCTTTAGCACACCGTAGCCTCTTCCCACTGTCACCATTCTGAAAAAAGTGGTTCCTTGGCTGCAATGCTTCCAAAAAGACCAAACAAAGTCAACCTGGCCTCCATTTGAAGCTGCAGTCGCTCAAGTGTAAGGTAATTTAAGCTCACACTTAAATACTTACCACTGTAGCCTTTCTGTTTTATTCCCATAAAGAGACTGAGAAATAATCGTATACGTTCATTATACAGTTGCTGAAACAGTGCCAATGGGGGCCAAATACTTATGCACATTACTGTAAATATGCGTACATTTTTGAAGTGTAATTTATTAGAGTTTGTAGAGGTCTACAAGCCCATGGGCTCGCTTCTATTTGTCTCCTGTGGCTTGTCGTACTAGTTTGGTTTCAGTTTAAACAAATTAGTCTTAAAACCAACATGAACAATCAATGAAAAGATCATGGATCGTAATCGAGCCCAATAAAAGGTGATAGAGGCCGGAACAGAAACCTTAAGAGCATTTTATAAAATAGAACCACGAGCATACAGTATTAGCTGTACAGTATACATTTGAACATGTCTTTCACTTTTAAATCACGTCACGTGAAAAGACACGCCATCAAAAACAGCAGATAGAAGGCATGACAAAATGGCTGCCGAAGGGGATTTCGTCCGACTTTGTATCACGGATACGTCATCGTGCTACCAGGGCCAATCCCAAACCGCTTGTACACCCTGTACATGCGCACTAGCTAAAAAATGAAGTATTGACTTCGGCACTCCACCTAGTGCACTTGGTGATTGGATTTTTTTTAATCCGGCGTTTCCAAATATAGCTGCGATAAAAGCCAAGCCGTTCATATTTACCGTCATCGGTCTCAAACTGGCGCGAGGAGTCACTTACTGAAATCAGTACTCCGTGAAATCCGTACTGAAACCAAACAGCAGTTTTATATCGGAGTAGGACCTCATCTTTTACTCACAGTCCTCCTGAACATGGCGAGAAAAGGTAAACAGAGCTCCAAATCTCATCCTTACTACCAGTAATAATGTGTTTCTCATTAATTTGTTATGGAAGTTTAGAAATGTAGAAATGTTAAATCACAGTGTTATTGTTTATTATAATTCTCATCTTTCTGCTACTGCTGATAGTGACAGTGATAATGAAGCTACTATTATAATTAAAAGTAATAATAGTAATAGTACAAGTTATTAATCGTCATTATTATTCATTATTTTATTGTAATTAGTGGTACTGGAATTATTAAGGTAGAATATAATAATTAATATTTAATTGTTACTGTCATTAGTGGTAGTAGAATTATTAAGATAGATTATTATTATTATTACTATTATTATTTTATTTTTACTGTCATTAGTGGTAGTAGAATTATTAAGCTAGAATATTGTTGTTATAAAATAAAATAATAATAATAATAATTAGTGGTAGTAGAATTATTAAGCTATATTATTATAATTATTATTATAATTATTATTATTTTATTGTTACTTTCATTAGTGGTAGTAGCATTATTAAGTTATAATAATAATAATAATAATAATACTTATTATTATTAATAGTGGTAGTAGAAATGACTAAAATATATTTTTATTATAATTGCTGGAAAATATTTTATTGAAATTACTATAACTATTATTATTATTATTATTATTATTATTATTATCATTATTATTATTATTATTATAATAGTTATGTATAAAAGTAGATTAGTGTCATTATATTTATTATTATATTAATATAACTATTATTTTAATTATTATTAGTAACAGTACAAGAACATATAATCGTTATTTATTATATTTATTTATATAATATTATTATTATTAATATCAGTAATAATAAGGCTGTTAATAATAATAATAATAATAATAATAATAATAATAATATCAGTAGTAGTAGGGCTGTTAATAATATTATTAATTTAAGTAATAATAAGGCTGTTAATAATAATAATAATGTTATTATTAATAATATCAGTAGTAATAAGGATGTAAATAATAATAATATTAATAATATCAGTAGTAATAAGGATGTTAATAATATCAGTAGTATTCTGTTTATGAATAATTTTTTTTTTTTGTGCTCAGAATTATCCGTGTCTGATTGCGCCGTGCAGCTGCGTGAGCTCGGAGATTTGATCTACTGGAAGTACGTCCTGCTGGAGCTTCTGGAGCTGCTGGCCAGAACTCTACCAGCAGCCTCCAGCAACCCGGCACAGGGGACCTAGCGGGGCGCGTACCAGATCCTGTACCTGTCTTTAAACTAAACGCGGCTGAGGCCTGGCGTTCCGCTTTCGAAAAAAAACGAGAAACACAAAGCTGTCGGGAGGGTCCTGTCCCTCCTTCCTTAACGAGTCTGTTTCAACGAGTCGTCGATGTACGGGACGGCTTCCTGTTCACTGCTCCTGCTTGGGAAGATGCATGGGCTCAGATGGACAGGTCGGACATTCTGCTGTCTCTGATGGACCTCCGATGAAGATCATCCGGACCAGATCTTCTCGGTGCTCTTTGTAACCGTTCACATTCCCCTGCTGGTTGAGGTTTCGTGTTTGATATACGATGTTTTGCATTTTTAGTACGATAGCTGCGCTTGGGGGACGTTCTGGGAGGATTTGTGCTGTAGAATGACGCTGGCCGTCGAACGCATTTCAGATCGGACGAGACCGAAAATGGACTGGATCAAACAAAGTTTGGATGTTTTAAGTTTTTAAGCTGTTGGGTTTTTTGGGTTTTTGGCTCCTTGTCTTGCTAAATAAATGTATATTAGATTATGGATATATGATAATAATAAAACTTGGTTGTTTAAGTGATTTGGAGGGAGTTACCCATCGTTACTGGTCCCTAACCCTGCTGCAAAATTCAATCCGATTAAAAAAAAAAAAAAACAGGCAGCAATGAAACAAAAGTAAATAGTAAATGTAAGAAACTCTGCGTTTATTTTATTTCACAATTTCCACACAGTACTGACCTTTTCTTATTTGGGACTGTATAACATCTCTGACAAATTTAATACACACACACACGCGCACACACACACCTTTCAACTGTGGCCATGATTTATATTTCGGTGCATCTCTTATTTCATATAATTAATTTACTCTCTTTGTAACCAAGTTAAAATAAAAAAGGGTTAAAAACGATATGATCTGTTCATCTGTTTACAACATAACCATTAAGACCACAGTGCATTCTCATGCCCACATCATGCCCACTCAACATGTTCACATCATCTCTTTTTAGCTCCAGACTCATAAAGGTGGTAAATCCTGAACCTGTTACTTAAGAGCAGCACTCGGGCGTCATCTGCTGGACGCTCTATGTATCGTCCTAAAAACGTTTTAAATTCAGAATTTATTTTTTTAAATCGGGGAACGAGACAAAGTGATTAAAGCGACTTGGAAATAAGAGCAGCGACACAGAGTGGAGAAAAGCAGGCCGCATACTGGATCTAGGAACGGTACGAGTTTAAACAGGACGGCAGCGCCACCTGCTGGATAGAACGCGTCGTGGGCCGGTTTCAAATCTCACAAAGCGATCGCTTTTTACTTACCGTAGGACCACGATTTGGGACTCCTGACCCATGTTCCAAATTCTCGTCCAAAAAACTTGTCAAGCATAACACACAGACGCACCACCACAGAGATCAGGGTGCGAGTGCTGCTGGCTTTGGGGGTGTGATGCTCAGAACTGCCATTCGGACCATGAAAAGGTGGGATGAGAAAAAGGGTAAATCGGGTTTCCACGTAGCAACCAGCCCAAAAAAATCTCATGGAAAGATCTGACAGATCTGAAAGAAAACATGGAAACTCTTCATCCTCTACTGCGATTCCAAGTTTTTCAAAGGTTGTGCTCATTTTGTGGAAAAAAATGCAAATCGAGCCATTTTTATCCATCACTTTTACCCAAAGGAACTTTAAACGATGTAGGGAACCACCATGTATTTTGGGTGGGGGGTGGTTGTGTCTTTCCACATAGTCAGACACAATTAAAAAAAAATAAATAATAATAATAAGAAGAAGAATTAAAAGTCTGGTTAACGTTCAGTCGGGTCCAATATTAAATCATAACCAGTAACAAGAGTAATTTAATTTTTTTTTTTTGGGGGGGGGGTTATATCGAAATCGAAATCATACGAGTAACAGCTTTGATGTTTATGATAAAAAAACAAAATTCCCATAACATTTTAACCACCTCCTCATAATATTTATTTAATTTCCTCTAAAATCAGTGTACATATTATTATTAAAATGATATTTCTAACCATGTTCTCTCTTCATATGTTTATTTAAACTATTACCATTTTACTGTGTAACATCTGGCCTGTAAGCAGGTCGGGTCCCTTTTTGAGTTTTGGTCCTTCCTTATAGGGTTCACAGCCTTTTTCCTTGCCACTGTCACCCTCGACTTGCTCAGTTTGGGATTGGTCCTAGATATTACTAAAGCAGCTCTGCGATGATGCTCCACTGTACAACGTGTTACAGACATAAAAGCAAAATCTGACCTCTTTCTAGGATGAAAGTCGCCGTATTTGGGCGTCGTTTTCAAAATTCGGCAGAAAAAAAACCAACGATCCCGGTGTGAACAGGAGGACTGTAGGTGGAACGGTCCGTTCACCTGAAAGAATCCTGAATTAGGGGAAAGTTGCTTAAATGTGTCGGGGGGTGGGGGGGGGATGGGGGAGGAGGACTTCTAGCAAGCAAATTGCTTCAGATCAAATCCTCATCCTGGAGAAGAAAAAAAGTGCCTTCAAAATCACCATGAGAATCGTTAGTAAAATCAGCGCAATCGTGATTAGTCTCCTTCACTCCTCGATTTCCTTCCTTATTAGAACCACCACCGTTAAATCCAGGATCAATTTGCCGTCTCTCTCTCACCCACTGCTAAACCTAAAGGCGACTCCACTGTTCCTTCACTTGGTAAAAGCGGCCACCACGGCCCACAGCAGCTCGTTCGATCCTGATTTGGCCGCCTCCATTTCGGGTTCCAGCTCGACCAGGGTGCGGACGCGCTTGGTGGCGAGCTCGTACTGCTCGTCCTGGAGCGGGGCGAAGGCGTTCTCCAGCACGTCGGACCAGTGGGCGAGCAGGATGAGCGCCAGCAGGCGTTTGTCCATGCGCTGAGGTTCTCGCGCCCACTTGTCGAGGACGGCCTCCTGCAGCTTGCGCACCAGCCGCTGCTTGACCGTGCCGTCGCTCAGCGGGTGCGTGGTCATGTCGAACAGCAGGAAGTTCTGCTTCTCCGTGCTCAGCACGCCCTTCTCCACCAGGTTCTTGGCCAGGCGCTCACGCACGTTGCGCAGCTGGTAGTGGAGCTTCATGGGGTTCCACGTTTCTCCTGCCGCACACACAATGGGTTAAATCTTATCTCGCTGTAAAGCTGCGTGCAAGTGCTGATTCAGTCAACTTCTTCTTACACGTTCCACACGACACTCCGCCCCACACGACACTCCGCCCCACACGACACTCCGCCCCACACGACACTCCGCCCCACACGACACACCACACCCACACGGCACTGAGCCCCACACCACAGAACAACACAGAACACCACACACCACACACCACACACACACTTCTGACAGTATAACTTCAGTACTTACAGAGCTACAAATCATTTTGCCTCCTAGTGTTTCAATTCTAAATAAAGGTTATACAGCAACTCTGAATATTAATGCTCATTTATTAAAACGACCACTCTGAGACAGCTTTATTTTATAATGTTCTGAATTCTATCATCGGTGCATAAATCCCTTTTTTTAATTGTACATTGTTTACGGTTAGCCCTAAATTAAGCATCTCTCCTTTCGTAGCAGGTACGGTATGCGGTCAAAAAAACAGTTATTCCAGGTTATTGAATTAACCGGAAATAGCTCAGGTTAATTCGATCTGCAACGAAACAAAAATCAATGAAAGGCTTTTTTACAACTCTATAATTTGTCGTTGTATAAAAGTATGATTGCGCAACCTAAAGCCTTATCGTCAGTTTAAAGAAAATACATGAAGCATATAACTAGAGCTATGACAGGGCCCCACGCACACATGCACACATGCACACACGCACGCACGTCAGGTGTGTGTTTGTTCTCACCACTGAGCAGCTCTATCCAGCTCTGCACCGTCTCAGGAGGCTGCGTTTCCTTGACGTGCTTCAGCGCCTCGTCTAGCAACACGTCTCCGGTGGGAGCGTCCGATTTACACACGACCTAAACACACACAGGCCACGCCCACAACGTCAGTCAGACAACGCAATCACAAAGTGGTAACACGGGATGACACAAAACCTTAAAGTTAGAAATAAGAACAAAAAAAAATGATTAGGGATACCTTTGTACATACATTTGTGTTTTTTCCTGTGTAATAAATTACGTGTTTACGCTGGAACTACTTTCCAGACAAATTTCACATAAGCTGTATACACTTACTTTAACTTAAACTGGGCATGAACGTTACGCTTGTTTTATAATAAAGGGCTGCACAAGATACGATAAGATAATCCTTTATTAGACCCACACTGAGGAAATTCACTTATCTTTATAGTTTAGTGAATAATGAATGTTAATAAACGTAATAAGAATCACTGCGGCTTTTTCACTACATTTCCCACAGCTCCCTACGCCCTACATCACACACTGCCGAATTCCTCGTTTAGCAAAGGGGCGTGAGAAAGTATCAGACAGCATATCGCCCCAGGAACAACTCTGAAATTCTAAATTGGGAGTACTGAGTGTTTACGTTTTTGGTTTATAGAGTTCGGGCCATCATCAACCAGGGAGTACCTGTAGTTCCCCCTCAATTAGTTGCTGTTAAAACGGCTTGGTGCTAAAGAGCTCATTATCAGAACAAAACAATTGAAAAAAAGTTCTTAGCACATTGGAGCTACATCAGCTTTAGGTAATGGTTTATATTTCGAGGTGTCGCTTTTGAGATTAATAAAACACAGAGGGCAGAACGTTCCGAAATGCCATGCTGCACCATTTAAAGCTCTGATCGTCCATCAGCTGTCATATGACACGTCCTAATATCTAATTCCATGGCTCTTTAGTAATCTTGAACTCTTGTCTCTTAAGTGAACGACCTGACCTTTGGGGACGTCAGGAATCCAGTGAAGAACTACGAGAACCTGCGGCCAATTAGGATGTGACAGACAGGTTTAAAGGGTCAAAGCATTGTATGTAAGCGACCACAAGGTAAAACACACACTCTGAAACGACCACGTTGTCGCTCACACACACTCTCACCTTGCGAGCGAGCAGACTTTTCCTCCTCATACCACAAGGTTCGAGCTGTAGTCTTCCTCGGAGACCGA
Organism: Parotocinclus haroldoi; assembly: GCA_034779995.1. Taxonomy (NCBI): domain Eukaryota; kingdom Metazoa; phylum Chordata; class Actinopteri; order Siluriformes; family Loricariidae; genus Parotocinclus; species Parotocinclus haroldoi. The sequence goes on along the minus strand of JAUZST010007780.1, from coordinate 2,315 downwards.
GCTCGATCAGCATGCAGCCTCTCAGACCCGACGATATGCTATCATTCCAAAACGATGTGTAGCCCTGTAACACACAGGAAGATAGGAACATAAAGATATGCAAGGTGACACATGTCCAGACACTGCTACACAGAGACAGATTTACCATTTTCAGACCTTGACCATTTTTTTTTACCTTTTGTTTTCACATATGGTCTTGCACTAATAAGAAAACCAGACAAATCAAAAGTCGGGGTTGAGCTTCAAAGGTCCTGTGTGCAGATGGGAGAGATTTCCAGAAAATCAACCATCATTGCAGTACCAAAATCGATCAGGGTTTTATAGCAGACCTTCCAGACAGAAGCCTCTCCACAGGCTAACACCTAAAGGACTTTCTCAGACTGTGAGAAAAAAAAGACTCTCTGGTGTGGTGAAACCAAGACTGAACTTTTTGGCCTCAATTCTAAGCGTCATATCTGGAGGAAACCAGTCACTGCTCACCACCTGCCCAGTTCCATCCCTAAAGTGAAGCATGGTGGTGGGAGCATTATGCTGTGAGGCTGTTTTCTCAGCAGCTGGGACAGGGAGACTGGTCAGGCCTGAAGAGAAGCTGAATATTCATAATGAAATCCTGATCCAGAGCACTCTGGACCTCAGACTGGATCCATGGTACACCTTCCAACAACGGGAGTGGCTTAGGGACGACTCAGCTAAGAGCCAGCCAAAGCCCTGCCTCGAGCCCAATCAAACTTGGATATGGCCGTCCACTGATGATCTTCATCCAACCTGACAGAGCTTCAGAGGACCTGTGGAGAAGAACGGCGGAAAATCCCGAAAACTCCAGTCGCGCCATCAAAGGCAATCAATTAAATATGTGATAAAGCGTCCAAATACTTACAGCAATGCAATGCTTTTTCACTTTTCCTTTTCAATAAAGCACAAACCAACAATTCAACTTCTTATCGATCTCTTAGAAGACTTTCGTTTCCAAACGGTGGTTGGAAAACGTGGGGAAGTGAGTGTGTGCATCCAAATAAATAAAACTCAACCCTGAGCACACACTGGACACGTCCCGGCCCATGAAACTAAACAGCTAACACACTCCAACAAACCCAAAGCCACTTTCCCGAGTCAAACATAAATCATGTAAAGATTATAACAAATAAAATATACAAAGCTCTCAATCCTGCTCGATTTTCCTTTCCTTTCATTTTTTACAACGCAATCGTGAAGATGTATACATTTGGGTCTTGATTTGTGTTACACTATATAGCCAAAAGCTTGCGGACACACAGACAGTACCTCCAGGAGCATGGCTGAGAAGCTTTCCACTAGCTTTTAGACCCTGATAATGCTCATGCCAGAGAGACACAGACACACACACACACCTGTCAGTGTTTTATTTCATCTTCAGAATGCAACACTAATAATCTAAAACTACTGTTGCTGCTCAAAAAAACGAGGGGATATTTCAAATGTTTGTGAGCAGTATGTTATGATAAACTGGCATCACACTTTATAGATACTACATATTAATGAAATAACTGTATCGTTTGGGGTAACTTCGTCACCTCTCTGTCTTTAAGTCCCAGCAGCAGCACCTCCTCCATCAGAGTAAGCCGGGTCTCTTTGGAGTCTCCCAGGTGTTCGTCCTCTTCCCAGCGATGCTCCTCATGCTCCTCCTCGGCCGAGCCCTTCTCTTTGTCGGCCGCAGCATTACGCGAGGCCTCGGTCCGCCGCTGCACCAGGCCCGTGTTGTTCCTCTGCGTCAGAGAAGTCATTATTCTCGTTAACAGTCCGGAAACCGGTACTCTAATCACCCGGTGGTCCCCAGAGCGACTCTTAGTGATTCATTAATTCGTAAAAAATCCGATTTGGTCCCGGAACGAAGCGGAACAGCTGCTGGTTGACGTGGATGTTTACATGCATCCGGGCTCGGTTTCCTGATTCGGTATGAACACAGCTATGACGCCAAAGAGATCCGGGATGACGTGGGCCACCCTAAAAGTAGAGCTTATAAAGTCTATAGCATATTGTGTTAATGCGTTTCTCTTAAGTGTCCGAGTCAACGAGGGGAAGGCTTTCTAAATGTTTTACAAGTCAACAATGGACCGACACTACCGCGCACAAAAACGAGGGGATATTTCACAACGAACGTGAAGCGATTAAAAATCAGAAAAAAGGGAAGCATCTGGTTGTGTTTCATTAAACGATATTGCCAAGTCGAAGAAAGTTAATTATAAATAAACTCAGTTATATACCTGCTGAAAAAAACAAGCATTGACCAGCATCAGATCCATACTGGTTTAAGCTGGTGTAGTGCTCAACCAGCATAA
>JAUZST010007779.1:0-13964 GCA_034779995.1 Parotocinclus haroldoi | reverse complement strand
ACACACACACACACACACACACACACACACACACACACACACACACACACACACACACACACACACACCCATACACACACACACACACACACCCATACACACACACACACACACACCCATACACATACACATACACACAAACACACACACACACACAAACACACAAACACAAAATAAGCATGGTGGAGGAAGCATCATGGTTTGTTGTAGGATCTGGATACTAAATCTCTGAGGAAAGAATGATTGAAAACAGTTGTGAAAAATGCTGTCAAATAAGAATGCTCCGTCATAAGTACAAAATGTAAAATAATAATAATAATAATAATAATAATCTAATCACAGTTCAGACCCAACTGAGATGAGCTGTGTTTGTGATCTGAATCTGAATTCCCAAAATGTATTTTTTTGTTCACTGGATATATGAAACATAATTGGTTCTAAAAACAAAATGGCTAAAATCTCTCAAAAATATTTAAGCTTGAGATCTGATCATAGTTAATAAGGTCAAACCAGCAGGTGACAACTTTAAAATTAAAAAAAAAAAATAAATAAATCACCATTAATGAAAGAGGTCAAATCTTAACCAGTTTGTATTTTTTTTTACCAATTCATGTTTTATGCTTTCTAGACTTTTGACAGAAGAAATGCGTAATGAAGGAATGAGTAAATTATACCAGTGTGAGTTTTCATGTGTTCATCAAAGTACTGCTTCATGTTGAAATCCTTGCCGCACCACTGACACATGAATTGCTTATGGCCGATGTGGATGCTCATGTGAGAACGCAGCTGGTACTTGTACTGGAAACGCTCGCTGCAGTGCTGCAAAACACACAGAAGACCTAAATGAGGCCGTAGTGCACCTTCAATGAAATATGCAGTTGATAACTCAACTGGTCCTGATACAGCTAACTGCTCTCTGATTGTGTAGATCCAGGTTTAACAGCTGTTATGAAATTGTGAAAACTTATCTCAATCGTTTGAAAACTTATCTCAATCATTTTGCTATTCATTTTTATGAGTGGACAGATTATTGGAAAGGCATCTGTGGGAGGAATGGGTCATGTGGTGATCATGTTTTCTACTGATTTCCTAGTATTATGGTCCACTCTTCCATTGGCTGGAATTCTCATCTGGCTTGGGATCAAGCAATTAACAACTGCATATAGCTGTTTTTGCAATGACTTGTCTTCTGCCAATATCTTAGAGGCTATGGATAAGACACTGGAGCATCAGTCAGATTTAAAACCTAATTCTACCAACGCTAACAATTTGGGCCCTTTAGTAAGGCCCTTAATCCTTGATTGCTTGGACTGTACCTTGTAGGACTGGATCAGTTGTAAGGCACTATGAATGAGGATTGTAAGTGTTCAGCTACTTACCAATACATTCTGTTACAAAAGCCTGTTTTGAAATCATGGTTGTAATGCTACTATTCATAAAATATCAGTTAAATGATACTGGCTTACCTCACATGTGAAGGGTTTCTCTCCTGAATGCTGGAGGAAGTGGACTTTGAGAGACATGCTTCTTTTAAAGGACTTCCCACATGTCTCACAGGTGAACGGCATCTCCTTTGTATGAGCTAAAAAAATAACTGTTTGGATTCATAAAATAATAATAATAATGAGAGTGAAACTTCTAAAGGCACAACGTCACTCACCAACCATGTGCTTGCGAACATGGGCCATAGTAAAGAATTTCTTGCCACACATCTCACATGTAAACTTCTTCTCTGCGTGACCGTGGACGATTTTATTGTGCTCATGCAGAGACCAAAGTTTTTTAAAGCCTTTGCCACAGGTAAGACACTAGAGACAAAGCACAACAAAACACGAAGATACCCTCTTAATAGAAATTCTGGGGAAGCTGGGGAGTGGTGGCAAGTGGAACACAAAACTAAAATACTTCTTAAACATTTTGGAAAAAAAACATGCCTTACACAAGAGTACAAACATTTACAAACTCTGGTGTTGAATGAGATTCCGTGTCGTCCAAAGTTAAAATGTGTTCCTAAGATGTTCACTTTAAATGTTAAACGTTCTTAGGAGAAGCCATTCACTAGGCTATGAAACTTTTACAAGAGCGAAAACAATTGTGCAGATTTTTCAGCAACCTTAACCATTTTCACTGGCAGAAATGTCATCGTGTCAGAATGGGTTTTAAATTACATGTGTTCCGGGTGAATTTTATGGATTTGAGTTTTTTCTGTTGTGTTGTGTATTATAGCTGTAACCAGGGCTGTCGCCAGAGCTCTTCCAGTGGGTGGGCATATGAGTTTACCTGGGGGAGCGTATGGATTTAAGCGGAGATATAAAGCAATCATTAGCGGTAGTTACAAAGCCTATAAAATAAAATATAAGTTAAATGTTTATGATGTACTAATCACGCCCTATACCACATCCGCTCCTCAGAAAGGCACCTCGTCATAAACTACACAGCCAATAATAGATTGAACTCTAAGCACGTGAAAAGGCCACCACAGTGAAAAGGCTAGCCCATATGAACAATCAAAATGACTAATATGCCATAAAAAACAAATACTGACTCATCATTAGAAAAGTTGCAGACGACGAGAGTCTGAGCAGAACCTCCTCAGGACCTTATCTTACTCCTTGGGTAGTGACTGAAGGTACTTGAAACCATTTTCTTCTATCCATTAGGCTGAAGCTTAAAAACTAACGCTCTCTGGATAAAAAGTAGGGGTGTCTGCAAGACTGTTGTGCCCTGCTTATTAATTCCGTACTGAAACACTCGTACGTTAGAGGCTCGTCTTGTATTTGTGTCTGTTTCGGAACATACATGAGAATGAAATGTTCAATAAAAAAAGCAGTAAAACATTGCTAGATTAATATAAGTGATTAGGTAACAACATTGTAATTGGACGGGCACTGCCCTCCAATGCCCGCCCTTAGCCACGGCCCTGGCTGTATGCCGACAAAGCAAGCTGTTAAAGTCCAGATGCTATATGTCTGGACATGTCAGTGGATACGTTATGCAAATGTTGTCTAGTTAATCGAGTTAGATTATGGCGGACAGGTTACAAATAGCTTAAAGGGTATGTTTAGCAATAGGATTTACTACCTAAAGATTTCATACAGCAGAAAAATCACAGTGTTGTAAGAGCTGCCAAACATTCGATTGCATTTGACCGTTAATGCTTAAAGGCACCATGAATGCATTTCTTCAAATGTAAAACTGACCAAAAAATTGGCTCAACACCTTTTAAATTTCAAATAAACCTGAGTGCATTGCTCAGAGGTCCCCAGAAGTCAATGCCATTGCAATCTCAATGATATGGAGAGGATCATGGGATTACACTACTTCTATTGAACCAAGGTCTCTGACTTTTCTACTAAACATGAAAATCTATTAAACACCCCGGTCTGCTTTCAGCCATAAGACCAGAGCTACATGATGACAGCAACATGACTGTAGCCACTAGAGAGAGGCAGATGAAGACCAACACTCTACCCAGTTGTGTAAAATGAGCCTGATCCAGATGTTAAACCACTGACGCCTAGTTATCCTTGTGTGCCAAAAAGCCACAATGACATGGTCAGGAATGTTTTGTCAAAAGCTAAAGCGGAAGGACTTGAATCGAGATTGAATGGATGGAGCTAGCTGTCACCAGTTACAAAAATTCCTAGGTAGTACAGTATATATGAAACTATTTCTATGTCCAGCAAGTTTACGATGCCTGTTATAATCCAGGTGTCCAGCATTATTGTAAAATTGAAGGTAAATAAACATGTGTTGCTTATTACTGCTAGAGGCTCTGCTTGCTTGTATCTGTGTACCTGTATGTTCCGTTCACAATCGGTCTGCTGATGAAGCCTCAGCTCACTATCGAGGAGGAAGCGTGTTCCACACTTATCACATTCCAGCATGTGGCTATGTTCAACGCTGCTGTGCAGTTCCATGTCCCAGCTGTTGTTAAAGACCCGTGGGCACCTCTCACAGGGGAATCTCTGCCTCTGGTCCAGCCTTGCCTCCTGTCTGAGCCCCTCATTTTCTGCTTCACTCCGCACCCTCCTGGGTCCACCTTTCCTAACGCGCATGTTTGTTCTCATCGGAACTGCGGACACGGCATTCATTGAGGTTGTGTTCTGCCTGCGACATCTTTGAGGGAGGGAGCGTGCAACAGCTTCCTCACTAGTGCCGCCAGGTGCCTCGTCTTCACCTGCACTTCGATCGGCATCCTCTGTCGACTCAACATTGTCCTTTTTTGTATCAAAGGTTGTCGCATCTGAGCTACTCTCCAGCCCCGTGGAAACGTTCAGGGTCTGGTTGTTGAGATTAAGCTCTACGATGATCTGCTCTCTGTTGAACGATTCATCAGAGTCCTCTTTGCTTGGTACCATATTTGTGTTTTCTCGCCGTCGTTCCGTGACATGCATGACGTAACAGTTCCTTTCCCGCGTCCCGTCAAAGATCTTGGCACTGGATGTGTCCTCCTCCTGCTTGATCTCCGTGCGGCGAGTGGAATTTGCACTGCTGCCGGCTCCGTTTGTGTCACTCCAGGTCTGGACCTCCTGCTCAGGCTGCTCGTCATGAAGTGAACCGTGGGAAAGCAGCTCACGGCATGAGGAAGCCACATTGGGCATCTGCAGCACGGTGGCAGCGCGTAGGACATCTCGCGCATTACCTCGGTTTATTCGAAGCCTGGATGTGTAGATGAAGTCGAGAATCTGCACAAAGCCCTGCGGTCGCAGTGCCTCCAGAGAGAGCTCCACACGCTCCAGCTCCTTACTGGAGGTGAATAGTGAGTGGAAAAAGGGGCTGTAGGCAGCCAGCACTCCCTTGTGTGCCTGGAATGTGGCCTTATAGCGGAGCAGCACGATGTCCACATCACACAAATCTGGCTGCAACAGACGCTGCTCATTCAGGTGTTCCATCAGGAAGGTGCAATGAAGAGCCACATCCTCCACCACGGAGTACTCATCCGAGGGGTGCTCAGAGGTTTTCTCCACAATCAGCTATGGGAACAGCAATATGTAACATAAACAAAATATACACGCAAATGAATTCACCGCGAATAAAGCGACCACAGTCTACAACCCCAAATCAAAAAAAAATTGGGGCGTTATGGAAAACGCTAATTTAAACAAAATGCAGTATTCCTATCATTTCATTTGACCTTCATTGCAGACATGACGAGCTTAATATATTGTGTGTTATATGTTGTGTATATAATATGTTTTGTCTGGTCAACGCCATTAATTTAATTTAGAGCTAGTCATGAATTTAAAAAAAAAACAACTGGGTCATTGTGACCTTGATTGTGACTGTGATGGCTTCGTGGTTTGGGTACTGGACTGTTGCAAATCCTACCTTTGCTACAGTTGGGTCCCTGAGCAAGGCCTTTAACCCACAAATGCTTGTAAGTAATTGTAAGTCTGTGGCACTGCATCAAGGACTATGATTCATCAATAGCTGCTAGAACTAAATGGGCAAGGGCTTACATTGGCAAACCTTTATCAAGCACTATAATACAGTTGCATTCACAAATGCCACTTAAAACTTTACTGTGCTCAAAAGAAACAATTATTTAAACAATGTCCAAAAGTGGTGTCAACTTCTCCCGGCTCTGAGGCATCTAGGACGGACCACCATAAACTGGAAACATGTAATGTGGTCAGATGAATCAGTACCCCAGATTGTTTATTTAAGAAACATAAACTGTGTGCTTCAGACTAAAGACAAAACGGACCATCCAAACTAGTATCAGCTACAGGTCTAAAAGTCAGGGGCTGTGTCGGTCAGTTATGTGGTGACTTCCATTAATGTGATGCAGCACAATTGAAAAAAGTACATTGGTACAAAAAGCACATATTTATCGATGCAAATCAAGTAATGTCAGAAAAGGTTAGAGCTGCAATATGTAAATCACATCCAATTCTCTCTTTAAGGTACATTGTTCCAAAGAAGTTTGGCCTGGGCAACAAAACACTGGGAAAGTTGAGTAATGCTAAAAAAAAAACACCTGCTTGGAACATTCCACAGGTGAGTGTCATGATCGAGTATAAAAGGGAGCATCCCCGAAAGGCTCAGTCGTTCACAAGCAAGGATGGGGCAAGGTTCATCACTCTGTGGTGAACTAAACAAAAGACTCAGAGAATCTGGAGAAATCACTGCACGTAAACAGCAAGGCCGAAAACCAACACTGTATTAAACACACAAAGTGGAAAAGTTTCCTGTGGTCTGACGAGTCCACATTTCAAATTGTTTTTGGAAATCATGGACGTCGTGTCCTTCGGTCCAAAGAGGAAAAGGACTGTCCGGATTATTATCAGTGCAAAGTTAAAAGGCAGCATCTCTGGTTGTACAGGGGTGTGTTAGTGCCCATGGTATGGATAACTTACACATCTGTGAAGGAACCATTAATGCTGAAAGGTACATACAGGTTTTGGCGCAACATGTGCTACCATCTAAACAACGTCCTTTTTCAGGGACGTCCCTGTTTATCTCAGCAAGACAATGCTAAGCTACATTCTGTACGTATTACAACAATGTGGCTTTAAAGTAAAAGAGCACAGGTACTAGACTGGCCTGCCTGCAGTCCTGACCCGTCTCCCTGTCTGGCAAAATACGACAACAGAGGCCCCGGACTGCTGAGCAACTGAAGTTGTACATAAATCAAGAATGGGAAAGAATTCCACCTACAAAGCTTCAACAATTAGTGTCCTCAGTTCCCAAACGATTATTGAGTGTTGTTAAAAGGAAAGGTGATGTAATACAGTGGTAAACATTCCCCTGTCCTACCTCTTTTGGAACGTGTTCTTGAAATTCCAAATGAGCAAATATTTGCAAAAAAAACAGTCAAGTTTGTCAGTTTGAACATTAAATATCTTGTCTTTGTAGTGTATTCAATTAAATATGGGTGGAAAAGGATTTGCAAATCATCGTATTCTGTTTCTAATTTTTGTTTTACACAACGTCCTAACTTCACTGGAATTGGGGTTGTACCAGTGGTGCCTTCTGTGAGTGTTGGCATCAGATATGGGTACAGCTGGCTCTCTGAGGCACTGTGATTGAGTCAGAGAGAATGCTCTGAGGGTAAACAACTGCACAGGGCACAATATGAGAACCAGCTCTGGGAACAAATTAACACACACACACACACACACCACTAGAATATGGGATAACACGTGGGCAGGCTAGGAATGCAAACCCACATGGACACTGGCCTCCACAGAAACAGTGACCAGGCTGAGACTACTTTGCTAATAGATTGCTAAAGTCATGGTATCTTTTTTCCTTTATGTGCTCAAACATCAGCTCTGCATTAGCACACCACCTGCACCATCTCGCATCCTTTTCCCACAGCAAGTGCCCAAATAAAGAAGAAACTACCAGACACCAAACGTCTTGAAAAGTAAGACTAGTGAATATAATGAATTTCCACTAAACTGATCCTCTAAACCACATCAGTCTCATTAAATCATACCCGAGTTTTAAAATGTCTTTCAATTACAAGTTTAATTTAAGAAAGGTTATGCGCAAACTCGTGCTGAATACAAGCTCATTAGAACTTGGTTGTTAAGACACACACAAGCGCAGCAGGTTAGTCAGCATTTAGAGGTCTGGAACTGTTTATTCATAGTATAATAGTAAAGTCGGACTGGTTTCTAAAACGTATGTAATGCGTTCTGTCAGATTCACAGGCCTAAATGAAATGATCGGATAAGATCGGAAAAGAAACACAAGATCAGACCATCGTGATCCGGGGCTCTTTGGTGCGAATGAGCTCCGATTCTCCTCCCCCGGATCCGGACTCGGTCTCGCCATGAAAGAGTCAGGCTTTACATGTAAAAGGCGTCTTTTCATTAAAGCCGCTGCCCTTTTTCGCCATGTTAGCGTGCAGAATGAGGCAGGTGGTGATTGGAGCTCCTAAATCATATGGGCTCTTCGATCGGGGCCGTTAAAGCGACAGCAGTCCGGTAACAGAGGACGCAGGGCCGGCTTCCATGCACCGCGGCTAGTGCAGCGTGTTCTGGGTGGAAAAAGTCCCAAACCACCTGCTGTACACTAAAGTATGAAGTGACCATAACAAGGCACTGGCAACTAGACATGACAAACAGATCCGCAGTATTTGGAACCGTGGTGGTTCTAGCCATATCTTTTTTTATATTTTCATTGCTTTTAATAATGACAGTGAAATTATTTGATTATACCTCTGGAGAACATCCATACTCTTTGTAATTTAATTTAAACTAGTTACATTTTGTCCCTACTGGAAAAATAACAGACCAGCATGATGATGGACTTGGTGGTGACCAGTGTTTGTTGTGTTTTGAACATGGTTTTGCTGGGGGTGCTGATGACCAGCACATGCTGGTCTTTGCTGGTTCTTGGATGGTTGTGACCAGTGCATGCTGGTCTATTCTGGGTATGCTGGTGATTAGCGCATGCTGGTTAAACAACAAAACCAGCAAGATCATACTGGGCAACCAGCTTTTCCAGTAAGGTAGTGCACCACACCAGCTTACACCAGCATGGATCTGATGCTGGTCAATGCTTGTTTTTTTTCAGCAGGGTAGCGTTAAATATATAATATATAATAATAGCGTATAGATATATATAGACCCTTTCAATCTTTCCATGCCTCCTTAAACCAATTCAGGGTCAAGAGGTGAAATCGGCAGCACAGTGTGAGAACAGCACAAGAAGAAACCACACACACACCCCCACACAACCACACACCCCCACACCCACACACCCACACACACACACACACACACACACACACACACACACACACACACACACACCCACGCCCACAGACCCACACCCACACACCCACACCCACAGATCCACGCCCACCCACACACTTTCACATACACCCACACACACCCACACAAACACACACAAACACACACAAACACACACAAACACACACAAACACACACAAACACACCCACACAAACACACACAACTAGTGAATAGAAATGATGGGATATGAAATGTTATAGAGAGATAATACTTCAAATACAACAGGAGAAAAATGGAAATTTGGACTAGGCAACCAATGTACCAGAATAGAATAAATTACAACAGAAACAAACTGTACATTGCATCCTGTGATATGATGAGATATGACAGGACTGGATAGAAATGAAATAAACAATACGTGTGTTTTATAGTTACTTGTTAAAAAAAGCTATTTAAGTGTAAAGAAGCAGTGATTTAAGCACGGCAAAATAAAACAGTCTGTGAAACAGATGTAAGAGAATAGCTGCACTTATGTAAGGTTCTTAAGGACTCAAATAAATTGAGTCAGAGATGTACCAGACGTTGTGTCCAAACGTGTTTCTTGCAATAAATTATGCCAGAGGAGACATGGGAGAAGGTCATGAGGTCAGATGAGACCAAAATAGAGCTTTTTGGTATGATCCCCACTCACTGTGTTTGGAGGAAGAAGAAGAAGGATGACCCCAAGAACACTATCCCAACCGTGAAGCATAGGAGTGGAAACCATATTTTGAGGGTGCTTTGCTGCAAAGGGGGCAGGACGACTGCATATTGAAGGGAGTCTTAATGGGGTCGTGAAATTGACCGAAAATCGAAAGATTTTCTCCAACAACATCCTTGCCTCAGTAAGAAGAATGACCTGAAACACACAGTCAGGGCAACCAAGCAATGTTTCCATAAGAAGCATTTCAGTTTTTTTGATTCTGACTCTTGAAGTGTACCTAAAATCTAAATATTACAGACCTCCCATTTTTTGTATGCTTTTATGTAAAACTGTAAATCCAAAAGTGAATGAAAGAATTATTTACCCCACTGTACACTGCTTGCAAAAATGATAGACACCTAATTATCATAAGTATATTTTGAAGTCGAAAGACTTAGAATTAGACTTAGAATTTCACTAAAATTCTAATAGTCATTCAAAATAAATATTATCATCATATTAGGAAAAACAGTAGTGTCATTTTAAAGCTTGGAATGGACATCGAGGAAAGCCGATTACAATGGGATCTTTGTACTTTACTCAAACAACGTAGACGAACAAATATTTCCTATTATTCATTCTTGCGCTAGTGTAAAAGGTTTTGTGAATTCGGTTCACGGGTATAAGTGCAGACAGCGCGCGCCCTCGGCAGTTCACTCGCGCGTGCGTTACTCCCGGGTTCACGGAGTTCATGGAGAGTTTAGCGGGTTCAACTCAACCTGATGAACCAGTTAAAGCTTTTAAAGCTAAGCGGAAGCAATAGCGAGGATCATCCACAAGAGGGCAGACCAAAAGAAATAATACGATTACAATGCAATAAAACGTTTGATGCAATAAAAGTTGCAGAACCCCCTAGCAATAGTAGTTAATTCTTTGAAGCATTCCCCAGATCAGAATGAAATATATGAATAGATGAATGAACTTATATACAGTTTATCCGATCAGTTGTAATTTGGATGACTTAATCATAATCGTAATAAAATGATGTTGTACATCTGTCCATTCCTACACGATCACTTACTTTTGACATGCCATTCAAAATGCATTTAAGTCATTGGATTAAAATTAAGTGCAGAAGCAGTCATCATAGTCAGTGACAACCAGCATCATTTTGGCATTTGGATGACAGCTTTTTCGTAAATGTCTCCTGAACTGGTGAGTAGCTTTCATGTGAATAATGACTTTTACTGATGGAGAGTGTGTGAAACAGTAAACAGTAAAACACTGCTTTTGTATAGTGATATACAGTATTCAATCTTAAAACTCATTTTGCATGTTCTTTTATATATCTTATAGTGGATCTGGGGAAAAAAAGAGTGAACTACCTCACAAATTGGAGTAAAAAGGGAGAAGGCATCGTCAATATATCACAGAGCTATGGAAGATATGCCAAGCAAATGAAGAGCGAACATCACCCGACCACCCGCAGCTGTTTCAGTACATGCTGTTCTAACCTGTCTCTGTATTGTAGTGGTTAGCACATTTGCTTATCAAGTTCTTGTGGGACTGTGGTAGCCTAGTGGTTAAGGTAGTGGAGTAGGGTTCAAATCCCACTTCTGCCACAGTTGAGTTCCTGAGCAAGGCGCTTAACCCATGATTGTAAGACTGTATTAATTATAAGTCGCTGTGGATAGGAGCGTCTGCTAAATGACCTAAATGTAACTCATAATTCAATTATAGGACCACACAATATATAACACCATCTCACATTCTTGGATAAAATTTAAACTGTGCTTAAGCGATGTGTTCTATGTTGTATTATTTCACTGCTGCTGTAGATTGTGGTAAAAGAGTCTTTTATTAAATGTTAATCCTGTTGGTCTCTTGCAATCATTCTTCTACATGCAGTAATGATGTTCCACACAGAATTTACAAAAATAACTCACTATGAAGGAGTCGCAGGAATCGAATACAATGTTATATGTATAGTGATCACAATATTAGAGTGACGGGATAAGTTTACTCGTGAATACTACAAATGAAAGGAGGCTCTAGTACCCTGCTAGGCCTCCTCTAGACTACAAACATGATGAGATATAGTTATGTCGTATCTCATCTTTTGTAAGAATTAAGGATTTTGTCCCAAGTTACAGGTATTTGCCGGTATTCCACTGTGTCGTGTTGTTTCTACAAATTGTTGCGCAAAATGCACTTCCTCTTGTGTAAATATTCATGATGATAGTTTTGACCTGTTGGACCGATTCGTGACATTTGGCTGAAAGATTGGTAACACTAGTAGAGTCATTTCATCGAAACTTTCTTTAAAGACAATGGACAATGTCACAGGAGATGTGAGCAGCACCTTCCACCTACGATTTAAACAAATCGTGAATCGAAGCAGAGGTTCTGTAACAGCGGCAAGCCAAGCTCATGTAATACAGAGTAGTTTCTGATAACAATCAAGTGCTTGCAATATAGAATGAAATACACATTTGCTTGTGCAAGCTCTCAAATACTAACAACAATGTTAACAACAATCAGCCCTGTCTGTGTAACGAACAAGAAAGTAATGCAATACTAAGTCGATACCAGTGGTATTTAAGATGCTTTGGTAGCTCCTATTCTGCTGTTTTGCTGAACTTTGTCATCAAGTCCAGTCAGCTTTCTTTCAATAACATGTTTCACATCAGAGCGTTGTCTAAAGCGGCATTAAACAATTTTAGATGATCTTCTAAAGTATAAGGTCAGTCCCACATTGAACAAGCCTAGGGTGACAGTGGCAGGGAAAAATTCTATAAACCTCCTTGGGCAGCCTAGATTTTCTATGTAAGGAAGTTATCTAGTTAATATGCTTATATTAATAGTTTGAACATAGAAGTAAAAAAGCTATAGTGTATAAGCCAATGATGAAAATAAACATTGGATATACTAATGTAAAAATATGCAAATCCGCATCATTTAATCCAAATCACTGAGCCATTTTAGGATCTTGTGATGTTCCTGTGACATGGTATCCAATCTGGTCCCATAAATGTTCAAATGTTCTGAGCTGTTACTGCAAAGGCAGGTTTGAAAAGCAACCACTTGCTATAAAACCTTTGCCTTCAAGCCTTTAATCATGTAAATTGTAATCAGTCTCATCAGATTATATAACCATGACAAACATACCTCCAATTCCAGATTTCCCTCCAAATCCTTCTTCCCTCTCTTAAAATTACACATGAGGGTTAACACTGCCCCTAACGACCAGGAATGGAATAACAGTGCCAGCACTGTCACGACAGAGTCAGAAATAGCTCACTGCTTTCCGTGTTCCCAGGATTTAGACACCTATGACATAATTTCTTCTCTTAAACACATTTCCAGCACTCCTGTAATCTTGAATTTGGAACAGTTCCGAAGCTGATGTTTATTCTTTTAACAAATTACACATAACTATTTAACAGCTGGTCATGCTAGCTTCCAACTTCATAATTGTGCTTGATTACTGAAAACACTGGATATGTTTATATTGACCTCCCTAATAGGTGGGGATTCAGGGATTTTTTCAAACTTTGATTCAGCATCTGTGTAAATTATCAAGTCGGACGAGAGGTTGTTCTGCACAAGCTTCTAATCAGTTCATTTTATATTGTAGCCCCCTTAACATCCAAACAGGCTTTCAAAAAAGCAAGACAAATCTTGCATCGCAAGATCATCATTGGCGTCCTTAGACTGAATCTTTTGGACAGTTTGCTGGCCTAGAACCAAGAAGGAGACAAGCTGCCTTCAATTTGAACACTTAAGAACGAAGAAAATCAGCACTGCTACAAAGTAAATACAGATTAATACATATTCGTGAACTGTGAGAGTTTTGTATTCATGTGCACAACCATTTATCAGTACTGATGTGCATAACTGCTGTCCTTTCAGGCCATGAAAGTATGTGCATATTTGGTTATCGCTCCAGAGACATTTCTGCTAGAGGACGCTGGGCTACTGTGATCAGGAAGTCCTCTGATGGAACTCTTTTGTTGGAACATCAGCCTGATGTGCAGCGGTTGTCAAGATTGATGTGGGTTGAGCTCTACCTGTAGTCAAGTCAATAAATTATTATTTATTGCCTGGCTTTTCAGGTCGAAACAAGAAAATACATTTTAAAAGTACATATAATCAAGGGTTCATATAATTATAGTTAAATTATGTCTTAACAAAGAACATTTGCAGCCATTCATAATGCACAAGCTAATGTTCCATTCAGAAAGATGGGATTCAAATCCCACCTAAACAGTGACTTCAGTGATGCAAGACTCTACACATTGTTCTGTTCCTTCTGTGACAGTTTCACACAGGCTTCTGCGCCCCTATAACTGTCTGTGGCAATGTTGTGTTTACTCCAGTAAAAAAGATTGAAAGATTAAAAGATTCACTTCCAAAAAACTTAAATGACAAGTAATTAATACGTTACTATTATGAATATAACACACAAAACGCAAAACAATACAGCTCTTCTCGTGGCGCCGTGGCTTAGTTGGTTAAAGCGCCTGTCTAGTAAACAGGAGATCCTGGGTTCGAATCCCAGCGGTGCCTT
>JAUZST010007778.1:0-13964 GCA_034779995.1 Parotocinclus haroldoi | reverse complement strand
GTGTGTGTGTGTGTGTGTGTGTGTGTGTGTGTGTGTGTGTGTGTGTGTGTGTGTGTGTGTGTGTGTGTGTGAGTCAGGTTTATATATCACCACTCCCACAGGAAAAAGATTAATTTTTATTCATTTTGGTTACTATGGTTAAATTTAAGTTTGGATGTAGGTTTGGAATTCAGATTAAAGCAGATCAAATTGATTAGCTACAGTAACATTATGGCAGTGAAAAGTCCCCACAATGACAGATGTTTCCTATAGTTCTTGACCAAGTTTGCACATACTGCATCAGGGATTTTGGCCCAATTCTCCGTGCAGGTCTTCTCCAGGTTTCAGAGCTTGTCGCTGAGTAACATTGAGTTTTTTGCTCCCAAAGATCCAAATCCAAAGATTTTCTATTGGGTTCAGGTCTGGACACTGGCTAGGTCACTCAAGGACCTTGAAATACTTCTTACAGAGCCACTCCTTAGATGCCCTGGCTGTGTGTTTGACTTTAATACTCTTACCGAAGGAAGGAGATTGTTGGGCAAAATCTCGCGAATCATGACCCCATCGACCTGTTCCATTTGCTGAAAAGAACCCCAAAGTATGATGTTTCCACCCCCACGCTTCATGGTTGGTGTTAATGTAGCACCTTTAAAGTAAATTAAATCACATTGGTTCCTAATGTCTATAATTAGTTTCAGTTTCAGTAGTTTTTTTTACCATGAGTACATGCTCAAACACAACGCATTGTGGTAGGCAAAAATAAAATGCATTAATTAGTGATTTGATAACCTGATATGCACAGGCTTGAGCTGTTTTTGGAAAAACTGAAAAGAATGATTTCATCACCAGCTATTTATCCTTGTATATTTTGTTTTTCATTGTATAATCATGAAATCATGAAATATTAAAGGTGTCCTGAAATTCCATATTCCCTTCCTGCATTTCAGTTGCAGAATGCTTCTATGCATCATTCTGTTTGTGATTTTGTTTGCAGCGTACAATTGATTTTTCGTTGTTAATCCAAGTCTGTCTGAGGTGTCTGCTGACAGAACACCTTCCTTTAAGCCGCACTGCTTATTTAATATTCATCTAATGGAGAAGGTCAGTTCATACTGGATTAGCCTTAGTGTTTTATGCACCGTTTTCTGCCTAAAAAGGAGAGCCATTAGCTCATTTTTATTCAGGTTTTGAGCATGGTTTCCAAGAGACGTGGAAAGGGGAAATCAATACAGCACCACAAGGCCATGTGAATCTCATTGCTTTGTGGGGGAAAGCTATTGTGTTAACCCTGCTGTCAGAACATAACATTTAAATGTTTTCTACGCCCACAAGTGATGTGTTGAGTAAAAACTTTCCACAGGATGACAGAAAAACAGTGTTTCTCCTGTAAAAATGTTAGCCTTTGAAAAAGGCTTTTACTCATTTATATATTTACTGGTTGCTTGCTGCATTTAGTAGGTTAAATTGAAATGATTTGAGAATCAATGTCACAGTGGTGCAAGCAGTCGTGCTGTCGCCTCACAACTTCAAAGATCCCAGGTTCAAACTCCCCCGGAGTCTCCCGATGTCTGTATTGGCTTATTTGGGTACTCTGGTTTCCAACACTCAAACGACATGCATTTAGTGTCTATAAAGCATCAAAGAATGAGTGGGTGTCTGTGTGCACATGCATGGATGTGCCCTGCAATGGATTGGTGCCCTTTCCAGCTCTAGTTTCCACTTTGTGCCCTGTGCTGCCTGGTAGGCTCGGCTCCCCATCATCAATTGAATCATTAGAATTAGATGAATGAAGAAGTAAATGTTTAGAAAATAATTTTTTGACATGAGCGGCACAATGGCTGAGTACATAGCACCGTTGCCCTACAGGAAAAAGGTACCTGCATCTGTACCTGCATGAGTTTACTCCCAGTACCCCAGTTTCATCAAACAGTCCAAAGTGTTAGTTTAATTGGAGTTTCCCTTTTAAGTGCCCTTAGTCTGTGAGTGTATATGTGTGTGGCTTGGTGTTCTGTCTAGGTTTATCCCTGCCAATGATTAAGCAGACGATAAAATGAATGTATTTTTCAACTTGTACTAATTTGAAAGTAAACTAAGTGAACTAAGTGAACTAATTCAGCATTGGTTCTATGCATTTCCCTTGAAATTTAAACTGCATTTTAAATGCATACAGTACAGCCATTGGCAGTCTAAGGAGCTTCCCTCTCACCCAGTGCCCTCAGAGGCAATAAACATTTTATCTCTCAGATGTGTAGCCAGAGAGCCACTGACACCCACAAAGAGGGGGAGATGTTTTGAGACGTCGCTTTTTTTTAATGTGGTGACAACTGTGATATTATTCACAATTTATTACTCATATAGTAGCATCACTAGAGTATAATATCAGCCAGAACGTTTTCAGAAGGATTCAGTTGTGCTTCAATAGCAATTTTAACAGTAGGTCATGTTGCAAATGCCAATATATGGTATGCTTAGTGTAGACTCCAGCAAACCAGTGGTGACAGTGGAAAGGAAAAAGTATCATCCTTTGAGTGACATCTGGTGGTCTTTGTCTAGCACAAAATAACAAAAAAGGAACAGTACTGGAACTCCTCTTACTTGTGAATAAACATTAAGAAAATGAATGGAATTCTTTGCTTGCTATCTAGATGACATGGCCGATGATGGCAGTCTTATCATTGACAAGACCACAGATTATGTATTTTATGTTTACACAATGTAAACAGCACATTAAATAACTATTAGTGTGTTCATAGAAAATGTGGCCAGGGGATCCCTGCATCAATCGCAAATCACCAATTTCCTCCATAAACTCATCTCTGCTATTGTCAAACTTATTCTGCAGGGCATAATTTTGACCTTACAGAGATAATCACCTGTCATGCAAATGCAGAATGACATAAATGATTAATGGCTACTGATTTAGTACACAGAAATGTACCACTCATGCATGAATTGCATAGTAAAGCTAGCGCATAGTGCAGACTCTTCATTCATAGCAGTATACAGTAGTGCAATATTTGTCTACTATGAGCAATGTAATACAGCTAGACTTGTGTTATAATGCTGTATAGACATTTGCTAATCCAAGAGTAGTTCATTTAAGTCCATTATGAGTTGTTGTATATGTGATCCAGATCCAGTGAAGTTACCTTAAAACTAATTTTAGATATCTTTCTGTATGATTTAATAAGGTTGATAAGACCAATTATGCAACTAAAACAAACATGTAACACAGTTTGATTTTAATAGCCATGCACAAATTATGAACAGTATAGTAACAGGCAATATAGCTGAGACTCTCTCCAAAGTAAGACATTCTTCCCTGAAACCATTTAGCCCTGAAGTAACCACCTAGAGTGGAGTGATAGATGTTGTCACATGCTGATTGAAAAAGTGGAATAGGCAGCAGGAATAGTTTCGCAGCCATGACGGAATTGAATGCCATGTCCCAGCTATTTTCATCCTCTACTCATTTAAAGTGCTGGAAATTGATATTTCACCTAGTTTGTAACTGACATGCCATCACATTATACAGTAAACAGGTGAACACTTCCTTCTCCTCACCCCCTGTTCAATCTGTTACCAATTTCTCACCCTACTCTCTCTCTCTCTCTCTCTCTCTCTCTCTCTCTCTCTCTTTCTGTCTTTCTCTCTCATCCACCTTTCCATCCACATTGATTCAGAAAGGCTAGGTGCTATTAGGTGTTGTTATCTCTCTTTAGAAGATATGAAATGCCTGTGCCCATGGTGTGATCAGCCAGTGCTGTCTACTTGGGAAAGCAATGGCACTAGAAGAATTGATCCTGTCACGTGTTTGGCATGACTTTACTTCTTTTACATTGCCACTTGCCATGTGTGACACAGATTTGAATATCCAAAGGCAACAGAGAGGCAGTTACTGTGCCCATGAAGGAATAAGAAGAGTAAAAAAAACAATGGAAGCTGAGAAGCAAGGTTAATAAGTTTATCTCCTTCTCTCAGGTGGGGGGAGAGAATTACAGCAATATATATATTATATATATATATATATATATATATATATATATATATTGTGTGTTTGCCCAATGCAGAATGTGTTCCATAGTATATCAGTTTGGATCATAGGATGCTCTATTTTGGGGAAAGTAGGCTGAAATGTGTTATGTGTTTTTTGTGCTTTAATGGGTGCCCTGTCCTTCTTTATGGTTCATGATTTTCTTAATTTGAAAAGAAAATGGGATCAGGTGCCTTTACCTGAAGACTAACATATATTACTTCAATTACTTAACTGAGACAACTTGAACAGCAAGTGTGGTTTAATAATCATAATTTTTTTCTAATAATTATTTTTTAATAATTAGATTGTCCACCTTGTAATAATGACCTCCAGTACATAACTGTCTTATGTTGGAAGTATGTAAATTGATATGTGACAGCTTTGATGTTGCTTTCAGGTGCATCCACCAGGAAACCAGATGAAGTAGAACCAGAAAAACAAACAGACCACACTGTTAAAATCGCTGGAGTCATTGCTGGCATCCTCCTCTTTGTCATCATCTTTCTTGGCATAGTGCTTGTCATGAAGAAACGGTAAGATAAATCCATACGTTTATACTTCTTCAGTAGTGCTTCCTTTAATTTATTTAATAAATTATATAATATACTGTGAACTGTTGTAATAGCTCTGTAGCAGATGAAATGCAAGTTAATATACAATCATGGAATTAACTGTAGTAGATCTGTACAAATTTTTGTGCAACACTCAAAACCAGCACTTGTGTCTAATGAAGACAGAAAGGCTTCTTTTGTAAGTCTTTTTAAATAGAATCTATTATTCATCTGCTAACAGTCCGAAGACTGGGTGTGCCACTAGTGTATATTATCTAATCAAACAAATGATCACATTGTAATAACCTGAAACAGAAAGTATGTAACCAATTATAAAGCTTATCAAATACAGACAACATAAATATTAATGAAAGGTTTTTAAAGAGAACTTATGGAAACAAATAGGACAAAATTATAATACTTGGTCAACTAAATATTGAAGAAAGTTATTCAAGACTACATATCTGTGAGTGGCAAAAGTGTTCAAAAGATTAGTGTTTAAAAGGTTAGCTGTTCATTTCTAGGTGAGTCGATTGCATTGAATCTGTGAGATGACAATCAGGTCCAACAGACACTGAACGACAATTGCCAGCAAGATCTCTTGTTGATGTAACAATGAAATATAAAATTTACCAATACATTCTAGAGGTAAATGTTAAGATATCTGTGTGTAAACTGAATCATGCAACAATAATGACCATAAGCACACAAGTTATTCTACAAACAAATGGTTAAAGGAGAATTAAGCAAACCTTTTGGAATAAAAAAAAGTCCTGACTTTAATCCTATGAAAAATAATTTCAAAATACAATAAATTCTTCCAAGCCAATTTTATAGTACTTATCAACAGTTATCAGGATTGTTTAGCAGCAGTTATTGAGGGAGAAGGGCGGTAACACCATATACTCAAAGCAATGGATGACATACATTTGCCACTTACGGGTGTGTAATATTTGGTCATTGTCTTAATAAATAAATGGCATTGCATTTGTGACATTTGTTTAACTTTAGATGTTGTTTATCTATATTCAAGACTTCTGAACATCTTTTAATTAATATTTATCTGAAAATATGGAGTTTATATACTTTCAGGCACCACGGAAACACTTGTCTGTAATTGGGGCACAAAGTCCTCTGTGTTTATTACAAAATCAAACAAAGCAACTCTTCAAATAGCTAAATTCCCTTGTGCTGGACGGAGAATATATCACATTTTGTGAATGTGAGGCAAATACCCAGCGGTTTTGACCAGCATCTCCCAATTCTTCCTTGACCCTGGTGCATAGATGAATTAATAGCAAGAGAGAGAAAGAGAGAGATGGGGGAAATGTTTTTTTTTTAACAATGTTTGTTTGAGCCATTACCTTATTTGAATTATGATATTATCTCTGTTGATTTTGCTGGTGAGTTTGAGAATGTCTGGAGGCATGCCTTTGTTTTGCTGAATAAGCAAGACAGCCAATTACATGAAATCAGTGGCTTGCATTGGTAGTGTAGTTTCTTAGCATACTGACCTTGGCATGTCTGTATACAAATACATGTGATATGATAAGAAATAATGAATGGAATAGGAGCCGTGTTCATGAATATGGCAGACACTCTGTCTAGTGTTTGTTACTGTGTTTAGAAAAAAAAAATAGTTAAAGTTTTTAGTTTAAATTTACCCAGCAGCCAGAGTCTCTAAAGCCTTACAGTCTTAGTGGTTTACAGATAATGTATATGCTGGGACCCTTTTGGGAAATCAACCCCTATCTTAACAGCTTTACCTATAACTCTCACTTTCCTGGTCTTTCTTTCTCTGCTATCTAATGCGACAGCCATTCTTTTGCTTGAGACACAGCTTTCCAGAGCTCCTGTTCCCTATTACTTTTTGTGGTGTTTACTTATGGGCTGTGCACGTTTATGTGGCAGTATGCATCTAGCCTTGCCCCTTCTTTTCAGTCAGTTAGTCAGAGACAGGAATAAGATGCCCTTGCCTTCACAGTAGATCCTCACTTGTGTCACCATATCAGCTTTTGTTCATTTTCTATTTTTCAGACATTAATATTTTTACTTTTTCTTTCCTTCCATTTACATTCTCCCCTCTTCACCACTGCTTTAATCCTTCCACCACCCCACTCGGCAGAAGAACCTATCACTCCTACACTTATTACCTGTAAGTAACCACTTTGTGAAACGCTTAGTTGCCATGCTTTCTTTCCACCACACCGTTTGATATTCCATGCATGAAACCCAGTGGCTTCCTTCCTCCTTTCAAACTGAAGCACAAGCTTTCTAGTGTTCCTGCTGTTTGGCACTGAGATAACAGGCCTTGCCTGAAGCTGCCGATCATTCAGTGTGCATTCAGATATATTTATCCTTTGGGATAATCTAAATATCTTAATTATTTGTAGTGTTATGCACAGATAAATTTATTATGCACTGACACAGAAACAACTGTGCTGTATTATAAAACCTTGAATCTAACTGAATGTTAAAGTTTGTAATGTGGCAATGATATGCTTCTACTCTGCTCCAGTTTGAACGGGTGATTTGATTTTTCTCCTGTGTGATTTTTAAAAGTCCCTTAGACATTAGATTGTTTTAATCTTAATGCATAGATAGAAGTTCTTCCATTGCTTTGAGTATTCAGTGTTTAGAACTCAGGGCAAAAGGCAAAGGAAAAGTTGTGTTCCTTAGATCTTGAGCTAATGCAGTTAAAACACTTCAGAAGAGACAATGTAAATAATAATCCAGCAAGGCTCATGGCATTCTGTAGGCCTAATCCTGAGCTGCATTCCATTTCACACTGTATATTGCCAATCAATCTTAATTAATCCATGTAACCAAAGCATCTCACAGCTTTAGTTGTTTTGGGTTTTTTTCTTCCATTTTTTGCTTTGGTTTGTGAATGATGTTGTCAACCGCATGCAAGTATGCCTTTTGGTTTTTGTATTAAAAAGCTGTTGTTTTTGATAGTCTGTGGTTATTGTAAGTGCAGATGATCAGGCTTAGGCCTAAAAACCGAGGCAAGCTGAAGAGGAAGGGCAGAGCAGCACAGTTTTGTCTGTTATTTGTTTGACTTCAGTGCTTCAGTGTGCATTTATGTCTAGTTCTGTGTTCTAATTATAAAATGTGCTATTTATTTAGGTGCCAGAATTAGATGGAAATGCAATTGTTTTTTTCTTCAAGCATTTCTTTCTGATGATTTAAACATATTTCTCTTTAGGATTAAACTGTTTTGATGGAATTTGTCTTGACGGTAGTGTGTTCCAGATTGCTAGCCGTTACACAAGTAATGTTTTTACAGCTAGGGTTTAGGTAAAAAAGTCTGCAAGGCTTGTGGAAAAGTCTGTGATGTAAATAACTGTTTTCCCTGTTTAAAAACTTCACTATAACTGGGGGAAGTGCTATTGCATTTTTATTGTTAAGAAGAGAGCCATCCTATATAAACATAAAGTATACCTGGTTTAGAAAAAGGCATGTTCGTTATTTCATATTAATTTAAAGCATAGCAGGTTCATGGTCCAGTGAATCAGGTATTACTTCTAGTAATTGATACATGGGAACCTGATCTGAACATATAGGTTTTGTTGCACGTTTCTTACATTTGTTGTGTAAGAAACATAATAAAAAATTAGAAAGCTTACTGGTTGTAGGTAGGGAAACAGAACGGAATGTCGGTTTTACTTATTTTATCAGGACCTCGAGAGGTGCTACCACATATGCAACATTCATAAAGCTGCCTGTATAAAGGTCTCATTCTCTCCATCACTTGCTAGTGCTAAACAGGAAAGGCTATGAGACAGATCTGTTTAATTCAGTCCTTCAACAGAGTGAGCCCCAGCGTGCACAAGCCTTAATTAAATCCTGCACCAAGACCTCTCGCAGTACAAGAATTAAATTAATTGCAACAAGGGGATTGTGCATTTGTCTATTTTGACAGCCTTTGCATGCTGAAGAAGAACACGAGGCAGAGGAAGTATGGTGGGATGAAAAGGCAATTTGCGCTCTTTTACCACAAACACCTGATAGATGGGGGACCATTAACAGTCACCTTTTGTCCAGGTGTCTGTTTGTTGCCAAGTAACCCTCAATCAAGCTAGCTGTTTGTCCTATTGACCCCTCCAACAGCAGTGGGATATAATAAGCAAGCTTAGCAATACTTTTGAAATTAGTTTTCAGCATATGACAATTTATTTGAATAGCATGGATGCAGCAACTTTGCAACATGCCATCTTAAAAATTCATTATTGTTTATTGGTTTATGGGAGAACACATTTTGATTTACACATAGAAGTCACACTCTTATACAAGCCTCTACAGAAAACATGCATTTTGACTCAGAGTTGACAATGTTTTGGTGAGGAATTTTTGGAGAAAAAAGGAGACATATTCAAACCTTCGATGTACAAAAGCCTTTCTTTGTAAATGGCTGTTTTTGCTGTGATACCTCCTACGTGGGTGACCCAGTTCTTTAGAAATCGTCACATCAACAAGACCTACAATGTGCTGAAGGCCATTCAATGAAGCTCCATGTCTGGCTTTTATATACAAATCGAGAAGACTTGTGAAAAACTAGAGAATTACCACAGAAGAGATTGGAAGGAAGGAACAACCCTTCACAGCTAATATAATGACCTTTCAGAGCAAAATGTTCATCTGGAACTTTAGTTTAAAAAAGGTTTTGAGTTTTGCTTGGTTTTTTTTTTTGCACATATGCGACAGGAATTTTAGTAAATTGGATGACAGGTTTCTGAGTCACACTGAATTTTGAGTAATAAGGAAATGTCTAAATTATAAGGAACATTTAACCTTACACTGTGGTGTTATAGGGAGGTGTCCATTTTTGAAATTGCCAAGCACTGACTTGTCTGGAAGCATGTCTTTTTTAAATTGAATTATTAATTTGCTTATGAGTGGCTTATATAATTTTTTATTAGTATACAAATGTAATTTCACACAGGGATGTCGACCTTCTAATAACACAATTCAGGGCTTGATCTAACCATAATCTGTAGGTTCAATGTGTCTGAAAGTTTTCAGTTAGCTCATGCTAAGCTCATAGCTTATCAAATAGCGCTATTTGGAAAAGCAAAACTAGTTATTTACCAGTAAATGGTGTTAGTGTGCTGGCAAGTCATCTTTCAGTAAAATCTTTTGTCTACCTGCTAGGATCAGAGATGCCAGATTCAATTAAATGTAAAACCTTAGAGACTTATTTTTCATGAATTATTTGATACACTGCCAATTTTTCCACATACAAAGAATGGAGGTCTGTCATCTGTTTATCGTAGATACCCTTCAACTGTGAGAGACATAGGTTTATGTTTACAAAGACCTCTGTAATTGCAAACAATGGTTTCTGTACCAAATATTTTAGTATAATAGTATAATATAATAGTTTTTATCTAATGTATCTAATGTATCAAATACTTATTCCATGTAATAAAGTGCAAATTGATTATTTTTTAAAAATCATACAATGTGATTGTCTGGATTTAAAAAAAAAATCTTTCCCTCACAGTGTACTTGTGATAAAATTATAGATGTCTCCATTCTTTGTAGGTGGGAAAACTTGCAATCTGCAGCGTTTTAAAAAATGTTTCTCTGTAGTTTTAGTTTTACCAAAATACCAAAGTAAACTACCTGCTATTGTTACATATTTAAACCTGTTTTTTTAGCAGTGGACAAATTTGCACAAAACTGAACCTTGAAATTTGAACACCTTTTCACTTAAACAATTTGGACGTGGAGTGGTCAATTATAATATTTTTCATCGATGTCTGAAATCCTCTGTTTGTGAGGGACAGAAAAAACCTTTGCATGTTGCAGTGTACATAAAACAGAATGCCAGAAAAAATGCCTTTTTTGTCCCTGAGTGCGTAGGGACACCCTGAACTGCTGGTTCATCTTCACCAAGGTTGGACTTGCAGTTATTACATATGGTTTATGCTCAAGATTAACCGGTCTATACTTTTAAATGCAAGGCCATAAGAGACCTTACTGTCAACATGTTTTCAGTTAAAATGTATGCATGTACTTAATCTGGTGAACATCTTGTTTTGTGTGCACATTTTAAAAGCATATAATGCATTTGGACTCATACATTTCTGTAAAATAAATCAGCAAAGGTAAAGGGCTGATGTGTATCAGCCAGTGTACATTGGTGAGGGTTCTTCCAGCATTTACAATAGTCCAACCAGATGTCAATATCTTATACCTGTACATAAAGTCAATTGTTATAACATGTAAAACCAAATTAATATAGTATATACATTTTATTTTATATCAGTATATAAAATAATTTTATATAATAATTTGATAATTGGGTTTATAGTGCTTGTGAGAAAATAGTAAAATAATTAGGAATAGTTATTAAAATGTGCAGCCTTTAAATGATCTTTGTAAGTGCAATCTGCTTTTCCTATTGTTGATCTAATGCCTTAACAAGTGACTTGCAATGAACAGCAGATGTTTTGAAAGATGTTATGCCCCACCTGCAACAGCGCAATTAAGCTGTCAGCAAGTAACGTCTTAAGGTTTCTAAGCTGTATGTTGCTTTGTGAGGTGCGCATTTAAATGATAATGCAAAGTGGGTTTGCTCATCCATCTATACAGGCAAATTAAAATTGCAAATAAGACTTTGTCAATGTTTGTTAAGGTCAGAACTTTACTTTGTTTTTGAATGCTCGGTCATGTCAAGAGTGCTTTGTCAAAAGAAAGCGTATGTTTTGCAGATCGAGAGTATGAAGGGCTTGCATGAGAAGTCAATGAAGCCAATGAGGTTACTTAATTGCAATTTTGAATTCATTTTTACAGTTGGATGTAAACCTTGTTTTTTTGTGTTTCCACTTCTCCTGTTCATTGGCTTATGGGTTGTATACAATGCCATGTGTAGTTTTAACAGTTGTAAGACAGAGTGGATAAAAGACAATTTGTAAAATGTAATATGGAATTTGTGGGAGCAGAGAACATATAGCATAAAATAACATATAGCTTTTCAAATATCAAATTTCCTGAATCCATCAACTGTATGATTGAAAAGTCATTAGTCATTTAAATGCTCTTTCTCGATCAGTATACATACCAATTAATACTTCTTCCTGATAAATTGTCGTTGATTTAGTGGTGGTCTGTGTACTAAACTGTTATTTTAAACAGTTCAGCTATCAACATATAAAAACGTCTTGCTATAAAAAACAACACCAACAAAACCAATTACGAAATGACCATCTAATTTTCGGCAAATTGCTGTACATTTATACATGTACATGGGTACATGTGCCACCTTATTATTGTCTGTATGGGTTAGTGTCAGCTGACCCTTATCAAACATCTCAATTTATTTTAGCAAATTATTATCAAAATGCTTTTTGTGCAGTTTTGTCTGTACAGAGTGGCTTGTATATGAGTACATTTGCAGCTCTGATGGCCATCATGGACTCCAACCATGCACAGCATGACAGGGCTTTTATTTCTGACAGAAACTTTCCTCTTTTGAAAGGATTTTTTCTTAACTTTTTTGCCATCATAGGCCTACTCCATCGTCAGGGTTTCAGGTTAAACATCAAATGGAAGTGCACATGGCTAAATGTACAAATGGAAAGAAAATATCTTTAAAACATGTTGTTGAAGAAGAAGTTGCAAGGTTCAGAGATGAAGTTCCGTAGGGACAGTGACTGCCATAAGGTATGCATGGGCAGTGTTTTCTTTATGTCTTTAAAAGCTCAGCAGGATATAACTGGGTGGGTACACTTTAGCTTGTCTTTTTATGGTGATCATTTAAAGGGTTGCTGACAGCCATTGAGTAAGCAGCCAGATATTCCAAGTTATCGTTTGAAAGTCAGTTGTTAAGTCAGTTGTTTCTTTAATAATTGAAACATACAAGTGTGACTAAAAGACTATGTGAGGTCAATATCAAAACACCTCCAGCGGATAGACATGAGCTTGTGAGAAAGTGCTGTGTTTCTGAGCCTAGCTGTTGCAATATTCGCATTAAAAAACCACAACCCAGACTGTTGTGTTGACTGCAATCAGAATTCCCAGAGAGCTGCAATATAGCTTGACTGCCAAGCTTCCAAAACGGCTGCAAAGCCCACCGATCACCTGCAATGATGAATTTCTTTCTCAGCTAGTGTCAGAAGAATCTTTATAGCGCTTCAGCAAATTCTCCAGGTCTGACTTCATCTCTGAGGACTGATGATGCCAGCTTAGCAACCAAGCATTGTCAGCCTGTTATTGTCTTTGTCCTTATGACAAGGTTCTAGGTTAGATTTTTTAAGAAGTTACATTTTTATACATTTAATGTACTACATTGCTTTAGTAAAAACACTAGGATCAATCTGGTTTCAAACATATGCCTTTGTCTCTCACAATGATTTATCAGCGATTAGATGAACTAGAAAACTGTCCTTTTTTTGGTTGTTTCTTGGTTTTTTTGTTTCAGCGTTTGGCATATTAAAATCAATGCCAAAATAAAACACCACAAATTTTCTAAAGCTTACATTTTAAAAAAAAATGTTCAACCAGACATATTGAAAAAGGAAATCTCTAGAGACCAGTCTCAAAATAAAGCACATTAATTTGATTATACATAGGTTAAGCATTATAAGTAAACATAGGTTTAATATTTTGGTGCAGACGTTTCCAAATGTATTACAAAAACTTCAACGTCAAAAAATACAAATAACTTAGAGGAGTAGAGCCATAAATAGCAAAAGTTATTGACTCACTTCTGTTTGTTTAGCAAAACAAACACATTACAAAACGTGTTTCAAAAAAACAAGTGTCCGTTGCTGAGTTGTGGTGACCATCATTGAAATGTGAGAATTTTCATTTTGACCACCTCAAAAATGGCTAAGTATTCAAATATGATAATAACAATAAAATCAATGCAATACTTATAAAACAATTAACTTCACTGCATGTGTTCAATCCTTACAGAAACAGTAGGTCTATTGAAGCTCCAGTGCTATGGCCCTAACAAGGTCAATGGTACAATAAGCAGCACATAATGAGTGCAAGGAGCTAAGCAGAGTTGATTTAAGTTACAAAAGTCAACCAAAACAGAGAGGGGTCAAGCAAAGCCGTAGTCATGAATATACAGTCCAGTGGCCAAACAGAGATGCAGAATTGCAGGAGGACAATCCAAAGCACAAAATGGTTACATGGTCAAACCCAAATACACGATGAGAAACAGCAAACAGGAATTGTTCAAAATGAATGTGATGCTCACTGAATCACACAACAATCCCTCAACTGTTTACCAGCAGACCAGCATTTTTTTTCCAATTTTCACCTCGACCAGGTGCAAATAAGGTGTTTTCAGTGCAACCACTGATTTTTAATCTTTGACAATTCGTACAGGGGAGGGTACTGTAATTGTTGCGCAGAGGCAGAGTGGCAGACAAACAATC
>JAUZST010007777.1:0-13965 GCA_034779995.1 Parotocinclus haroldoi | reverse complement strand
TCAATTATAGCACGTCCCGTCTTGTAACATAGGGCATGTTCGATTAATCGGACCAGCCGGTTATTAGGACCAAAACCGTCCCGTCCCGTTGTGTTCCCGTTCACCGGATTCGACTGTATTTCCGAATGAACTTATAATCGTGAAAAGGATCCTGTTCGTGCCCCCATCTCTGTCGGTGTGGTGTGTTTTGGTGTGGACACTTTTTGGGTGGGGGGGGCTCTCTGGTCCAGTTTGAAGCTTCTGTTAATTGTTTTTTTTTTCCTCTCGCTCTTTCTTTTTCGTGCAGGCTTTGTCTTCAGCGAGACGGAGTGCAGCGCTCTGGAGCAGTTTGAAGGAGGACCGTGTGCCGTGATCGCACCCGTGCAGGTGTTTTTGCAGACACGTACACCTGCTGAGCGTTTGCTTTGTGCTCCTCTCTTACACGATGCCACGATTCAAGTTTAGCCTGATTGGGTTTTCTTAAAGAGTTTCAACTCCGTTCCTTTCTGAGAACTGCCTGGTACGACCCGGCCCAGGGAACTGGATGGCACCACGAAACGTTGGTCGCTCCGCGTCTGTTCGTCTCTCCCCCCCCCCCCCCCCACCGCCAGGTTGAGTCGAGGAGAAATTCCATTTTGTCAAAGATGATTTATTTCAAGCCCCGAAAAAATGCAGCGACCACGACAATGAAAACCAGCTAATTGGAGAATCAGTTTGACCCTGGAGACCCGTTTCGTATGGTTTTCGGCATTAATAACGACTCGTCCTGCGCCTACGCTAGGGCTCGTCTTCATACCCCGCTAACCAACTGCTTCTCTTTCGTTGTCAGGCGTTCCTGCTGAAAAACATCCTGTTCAATATGGAGAGCTCAAACTGGAGCACCGTCTCAGGTATGTACAAAGTGCGATTGGCACAGCGAAGGCCTGGATTGTTCTCGGACGTGCTTTTATAGAGTTTCGAATGGTTATTTGTGAGCGCAAGAAGTTGGGCGGGATGCATCAGTAAACAAAGGTCGTAACAGGAGGAGCTTGTGTGCTCGTTCGGGGCGCGTCGGTCTTCGATGGCATCGGGGTTTGCTTCGATCAAACCCTTCTTTCCAGTGCTCCCTCTCCCAAATGTCCTAAATCCTGTTTGTAGTGGATTCTGTTTGGTATTGAACCGGGTATCCACTAAAAAAAAATATCTATATTTTTAAGCACATTTTAGATTCAGATTTTAGATACAATAATTAATTTTGTTTTAAAGAGGCTCCTACCTGCCAGGACCGGAAATGGCCAAGTAGTTTTTTTGGTTACGCTGTCACCATTTAAACCTAAAGTAAAAGTGTCATGTGAAAAGGATTGCTTTCCCTTCAAACCATCAGCTGCGGATTTCACTCATAACTGGTCAGAATGCGAAAGAAAATGTTAATGCCGTTGTTTTCAGAAGAGGAACGGCGAGCAGCCTTGTGCTCGGCCCTGGCCGAGATTCTGGAATTGGCCTGCACCGGGGAGACGCACAACTTCTGCCTAGTCACGTGGGTTCGTGCCAAAGTGACCGACGTAAACGCTGACGTCACCGACCACAACACGGAGCCGGAGTCCAGCCAGAACACACACACCCAGCCGCCGCCGCAGCCTAGTGAGAACATTTAACCTAACGTTCTGTGTTTACTAATGATCTCCTGAAATACGTTGTTGGCCAAAACCAGTACGTGCCATTTAAACATGCTGGGCTAAACATCCTGTGGGAGCGCATGCCATTAACCGCGACGCATCGTTTCCCGTTGTTGTTCCTAATCTGTGTGTGTGTGTGTGTGTGTGTGTCCAGCTGCTTTGGCTGCTGAGGAGCTTGGCTTTGAGAGGTTTCACAGCATGCTACAGTAAGTGCACTCTTACCTTTCCGTCACTTTTAGGCTTAGTGTCCTGTTCCTTGTGGCCCAGGCAAATGGAGTAAAACCGCACACCTTTGTTCCTGGGAATCCGGACAATGTTAATGACCCATAATAAAGTTACACGACCCATGGCCGGAGTTCTACGTTGCAACATTTCGATATAAAGTTCATTTTGCAATATAAAGCGATCAAATTCGTCACTCGGCATAGGCTGCTTCTCCCGTTAAGATACTAGTAACTGTTTAGCAGGTCCTAGTTCGCGTGCTGGGTTGCCAGATCCTACCAGCGAGACCCCCCTCGCGGTCTAGGCAAACCAACCCGGAAGAACGAAAATCGGAGATGGAGTATATTTAAAGGGCTTTTACAGGAAATGCAATAATATGAGTAGAATAAAAATATGCGTTATCAAATCCGTCGCTCTGATTTCGAGATCGCCCCTCTCTATGAGCAATCGGAGAACTTCAGAAGATTTATAACGCTGCTCGAACAAATTAGGCTCCATTTCAGAACGAATACGAAGAGGATCCCGCAAAAAACTGCTGGACAGTCCGATCCCGTCCGTGCCCCGTCACCGTCGGGGTGTTATGGCGCTCTCGGGTGACCGCGCGCCATAACGGACAGTCGCCGTGGGGGCGCTGTGGGTCCGGTCTGTTCACCCCCATAGACCTATCACTTGCTGCTCAGTGACTTTAGATCTCGCTTGCATAATCGACCACCTTTTTTTGGACTTTTCGTTTGCTTTTCTGGTCTTGTTGAACGAACAACCGAACGCCTCTTTTTTTTCTTTTTTTTTTTTTTTTTAGTCGCTTCATATACCATTTTGAAAAATTTTTTTTTTGTAAGCAGCTTTACGCTCTCCTGCCCGTAACTTGCCTGCTTGGAGTAATTGTCGACTGCCTTTTTTTCCTGCTTCTGTGCAGTAAAAGGACAGTGGGAACCGTCGCCGAGTTAAAGGAGGCGATCCTCTCGCTGTACGACACGTGGTGGAATAAATTTGGCGTCCTGCTCTTTCTGTACTCGGTAATACTCACCAAGGTAGGGAACTGCCTGTAAGGCTGTATGAGCCGTAGGTCGCTCTGGTTCAGGGTGCGAGTGGTTCAGAGTGGGGGTGGTGCCGATGTATTCTTATATTTAAAAACTGTGTGCTTTTTACCCCCAGGGCATCGAGAACGTAAAGAATGAGATTGAGGACACGACTGAGGCGCTCATCGACCCCGTGTACGGCCATGGCAGGTATGATCCTGAGGTTCTGCATGGGTAATGCTAGATAGCGCTTAAGATGTAGTGTGTGTGTGTTATATAAAGCTTTGTGTGTTTCTCTTTTGCTTCCTCTTGTCCTGTACAGTCAGAGCCTGATCAACCTACTGGTGACGGGGCATGCGGTGTCTAACGTCTGGGACGGGGACAGGGAATGCTCTGGAATGAGTAATTCTTACCTTTGTACATTTTGGTTCTTCTGTTAGGACCGAGTTCTCCCGTTTTCTGTAGGTGTGCCAAGCCGGGAGGGTAAAAAAAAAAGGGGCAAAGCATTACGTCAAATTAAATCAAGTGACCTTTTCTCTTTGCTTAAACGTTCGAAGCAAAATATCGATACCGTGATATCTTCTTGTTTTAATGCCTTATCGATATTCTTATTTAAACATTCAGGCGGCCTGCCCCCGATTTGACTTGCAATCCTTCAGGACGCCACTTGATGGCGCCAATGGTCGCGCTATTGAGAACGGGTAGAAGTGCCTTACTGCACCGCCGTTCGAAATCTAAAAATAAAAATAAAAAAATGCCGCGCAAACGAGCCCACTTGGCACCAGCAATCACCGAGATCATGTTTTTCCTCACGTGAGGATTTCTTTGAAGCCGCTGGCCTAGGCTGTACTCGTAGGTCAGCAGTCCACGGTTGTCCAGTAGTGGTCTCGGTTTGATTTGGACTCGTTTCGCTCTGCAAAAACAAGCCGTTTGATTTGATTTAAGAACTGAACGACAGGACGTCCTTTCTTCTTCTTCGCAGAGCTCCATGGGATCCATGAACAGTCTACGGTTGGGTTCCTCACGCTAATGGAGTCCCTGCGATACTGCAAGGTACGAACCCGAACTGCAGGGAGACCGGCGTACGTCTGACGTGCAGCCTTTCACTCTTTCGGCGACAGAAATGCGATGAGTTACGCTCGCGATCAAACGGTCATCAAACGTCCCAGTGATGATACAAGGACCTCTATCGAGCCGGACGCTCTAACGGGGGCTCGCGTGCTCCTAAATATGAGGCGCCGCATTCCTGCTCGCTTCCACTCCAAACCAGCGGGCTTTGGGTGCCACTCTAAATAAACGAGCGCCTTAATTGCCGCTATGTAGCGCCAATCTCAGGTTAACGTAATAAGACCTCCCAAAAATGTCATGGTTTTCAATAAGAACAACGCCCTGACGTGCAAAGTGAGAAATGCGTTTATCGTTATCGTTGTCTGGCCGGATTTACCGATGCGTGTGGTGCCAAAATAATAACCGGACGGTTCAAAGTTTGGCTTCTTCCAACCGCTCTGGAATTCGTTTCGAATTTATTAGGAATTTATTTCTGCAGCGCTTTTTTTTCCGAAATGGTGCATCGTCTCAAAGCAGCTTCATGTTATATGTATTATATTATCAAGCCCAGGGCGACAGTGGCTAGGAAAAACTAGAGTAGATGGCGCACGGTAGCCGGATCTTTTTTTTGTTTTTTTTTGGAATCCCATGACTGGTTAAGAGCTGCGAGTCGCAATGCAGGAAAACAAATGCATTTTCTCATGCGTTTAGTACTCATTTCTTCCTCTCCTTCTCCAGGTTGGCTCCTTTCTTAAATCCCCCAAGTTCCCCGTATGGATCCTTGGCAGTGAAACCCATCTGTCTGTGTTCTTCACCAGGGTGAGTTAATGGAAAAACCCGTTATCTTTTCTGGCGTCGTTCGCATAAACCGCTCAAAAGGCCCAAAATAGCCGTCACCCTGGGCTTTTCGCTCATCGTACGTGCCTCGCTGGTAAAGTGAGCTCAGATGCCTTGATTTGTTTTTATTTTACTGGTTATGTCAGAACCACTTTTAGATCGTTCCGTTCTCCGTCTGATGCTCGCTCCGGCTCAGTCTGGCAGGCAGAGGGTCCGCTCCCACTTGTTATTCACCAAAGCCTTCAGAACACAGGAATGTTCTCGTTTAATAGCGGAGATGTATTTTTAAGGGAAAAGGGAGAAGGGGGGGGAGAAAAATATAAATCCCAGATAAAGCCGGGATTGTGGAACGAGTGTGACATCAGGAGAGTTTTTGGACTTATAAGGCAGCCGTCCTGGTGTGTTCTGGCTGGCGTTTTTCGTGGCATGCCTTCGGGTTTGGCAAGTCACCCCACACACACACACACACACACACGCGCACGCACAGTCAGAGGCACAGAGTGAGCTGATTTGTGGTGTGCATGGAGAGTGTGTCTGATTTGTCAGTTTGTGTAATGATCATGTCTGCTGATGGTTGGTCGTTTCATCTTCCGTTTCAGGCCCAATTTAGAACGGCCAATTAACCCGAGTCATGTCTTTGGATTCGCTCATGTCGTTACGGGACGTTTCATTTTGAAGTATGACCCGATTTTTGTGAGCGGACTGCGTATTTAGTCGAATTCTTCTGGCTTATTGTTATTTACTTATTCTTGCTCGCATTTTGTTCTGACGTTTGCCCTGTCAGTTCTGGACCGTCCTCGTTTTGGCTGCCGTGTTAATTCTTCTTATCTGTCCCGCATGACAATTTTGGTGTACGGGACTTTAAAGGCAAAAACAAATCCTACTAAAGCCGGACCTCTCTGCTTCCCCATGTAAAGTATGGGCTTGTTTTATCACCCAATCTGCATCGGGCACTGACGCCCCCCCTCATGAGGGGCGTGGCCCGCTGGCATTGCCACAGCGATCGCCCAGCCCGTCCTGTTCTTCACCTGATCACGGCAGGTAAAGTACTGGGAATATTTACCAGGCGGTAAGGGGGATCAGGGTTGGTCAAAGTTTAAGGGACTCCTAATCAAGGCCCTTAACCCACATCTGTGTGGATTCGAAGGTTTTATGAATCTTTTGCCATTTGGATTGGAAAAGGCCAGCTGTTAAGTGCTGTAAATGCGATACCGTTTGTCTTTCATCTCCGGAGATCCGGAACCGATTCCATATGGCCATCACCCGCACGTCATTGTGGCTTCATTTACGGCTTGATGCAAATAATCAGGGGTAGGCAAACCAACGGTTTTTGTTTAAAGTGACGTAAATGCTATACGAATACCGACGATCTGACCTGTTCTCCGTTGCGGCCATGTTGTTTATGTGCATCGCTGGCCGTACGAGTTGGGCTCTCTGTTAGGGTGCAAAGCAAAGCAGCCAAAAGCGATATCAGTCATTAGATCCTGTTCAGCTATGTCCTCGTTAGCGTGTCGTTATCTTTGATTGTTTATCTGTTTATTCCCCCGTTCGGGGCGCCTGATCTAGAACGGCGACTAAAACCACAACGTCGATGCCACCCGCCTCTTAACTGCAATAATCAACTTGTTTGTTGACTCGCTCCGATTCGCTGATTACGTTCCCATGGCACTTATCGAAACGCGATTGTGCAGCCGGATTGTCGGACCCCTCTCCTCGCCGTTTTATCGTTTTACCGCCCCGGCGTCCTCGACTCCAGACCTCCCACACACACACACAGACACACAGACACACGGATTTACAGTCCTCAAACACACCTGCCGTTGCCGTTTTCCCTGGTTTCCAAATCCGTGTCCATCTGGCCCCCACCCCACCCCTCCGACCCGTCCGAGGTCCTTGCAGGGTGTTTGGGCTGATCCGTCGGAGAGACGGAAACGCTCTCATTACGGCCCTAAACGGGACTTTCTCCCGTCCCGTAATTGGGCAGGGATTTTGAACGTTGCCTTTGCGACACGTGCGAAAGTTTAAGCGACGTTACGACGCTTTTTTTTTTGCGTTGTTTATCAGAGACCGTTTCTACTCGAGCGTTTAATAACGCCGTCATTAACGCAATTATGTCGTTTGGTTATAACGCAAGTTAATCGTTGCTGCGCAGGGTCAACGGAACAGCTAAACGAACATGGTGCCCGCCGTGGGATCTCTCGCGGTTTCTTCCACGTCGTTTTTAAGAGAGGTTTTTCCTTGCCGCTGTCGCTCTGGGCTTGATGAGCTCTCAAACTTTCCCTGCTCGTTAGCACCAGCATTGCTGGGATTTCTCCACGCCTAAGATACTGGCCCGTCTGATTCCGGGGCATGGGTGGGACGTTAGCTACCTGTGGGGAAAAATTGGAAATCGCCTTGTATTTACCATGGGGTTTAACGGAAGTATTCGCTCTGGAAAAGTTGGTCACGAGCTTTCCATCTGCGATTTGTTAATGGGTTCACTGGGTTGAGTGCTTTGCCAGGATTGAAGCGATCTCTTAATGGTCTTTGCGAGCTGAAGCTGATGTTCGCTTGGCTGCTCCGGTGATGACCGTTGCGTAGAAGGTGCGTGTCAATGGGTGAGCGAGAGCGAGAGCGAGAGCGAGAGGGCCCCTTAATGGCCAGGTTTTATGCCTGTCTCTCGGGGGACAGGAGTTCATGTTGCCTTTTTTTATGCGTCTCCGTGCCTCTGCTTTTAGGCTCTAATGGGGTTTGTGTTCCACTCTTATCTGATTTACACACACAAAAGCAGCCGGCAATACACAACCGACCTTTCTGAGAGGTCCCAGGAGAAGCGCACACAAATATTGCCCACTGGAGGAATGATCTGGCCCAAAAAAGCCGAGGCAGATCCCAGCGCTTATTCAGACACCCAAGGACACGCCCTAATGGAACGGAATAGGAACTTGGTAAATATAGGCGGGCGTGTATAATGCACGGTAACGTGATCCCACAGCTCCGAATCCCAAAACGCTTTGAAAGGGGCACCAGGATGTTCCGTCCGTGTATTTTTCTTTTCTCTTTCTGTTTTCTTATGGTATCTCGTCTCATGATGAGGTTCACATCCCTCGTTTCCTTCCCCTCTGTCTCACCAGAGACCTCTTGGTTCTGTTGAAGCGACCTTTCTTGCAGTTCCTCCCTCTCTCTCAATGACTTTAGCATCTTTAGCGTCTTTATTTGGTCATTCGCTTAAAACCTCGGATGGGGACACCATGTCCTTGGTCAGCTGGCTCATGACCTGTCCTACCTGTCCCTGGTGTGTCCTGCTCTCCTGTTCTGGCTGACCCCCGTTAAGGGTTATCTGGGTGCTTATCGGTCAGAAGCATCCAGGTTTCCGTGACTAGCCACAACATTTTTGAGATTTCGGACAACGAGCAAAGAAACGTCCTGAGCAGTGTGTCGCGATGCAACGCGTCTTCCACCTGCGGGTCGGGTGTGCGTGCTCGCGTGAGAGCGCGGCGCCGGAAAATCTCCCGGCTCTCCTTTCCGTCACCATGAAAAGCATCAGTCAGCGCCTCTTAGCAGTCCGTACGGATAAGCGCGCTGGGGTCAGAAACGCAAGCCCGAGCATAAAGGGTCGGGTCAGGAAGCGAAAAAATTACCAGCGAGACAGACTGGAGAAAGTCTGGATTTTCAGGCTGCGGGCAAAGCGTTAGTAGAACTCGCACACGTAAGCGTCCCCGAGGGTCTCGTAATAGACGGAGAGCCCAATATCACCTCTTAAAGCCAAACAATGGGCTCTACAGTGGCCTTGAAAGAGCTCTTGTGTGTTCTGGGAGGACACTTGGGTCGCAGTGAAAGGCCAGACATGCTGAATAGAGAGTGTGACATGAGATAGAGACAGAGATAGTGTTAGAAAGCGAAGGCAGAAAGACCACGGGTTTCTCAGTTCGCCCGACCGTGTCGCGCCGGGGTGCGCTTAGGTTTCTGTCGAGCAGGCTGCTTCCTGAGTGATCTCTTCTCGGCAGGAAGGCCACCGCCACTTTGATGTGGGATGTGTACTGGTTAGAGCGCGGAACAAAAAAGGGGTACTACTGACAACAGGACGGACGCAACGCTCTCTAAACAGAGTTAGACCGACCTCTAGTCCAAATGGGATCCAGCGAGCGAGCAAAACAAAACTTGGTTAGTTTCACAAAACAGGGTTGCCAGATCCCACCAGACAAACAAGCAACCGGTCTATGGAAACGGAGGGGGGAGTTGCTTACACCAAGCCATTTATTTAGTCGTACTTTCGGGACGTATTTTCTAGGTCTCATCAGAACTGGTTAGACACCCCTTTTGTTTTTGTTTCTCCCACCGACTGAACCGGCGTAAAGGCGAGCACGAGCACGCGAGCGCTTAAAATAAATAAACGTATAAAAAAAATGCGCAACGGCCTGGCTGATTTATGATCTATATCCACTTGAATTCGGTTCGGTTACCATGACTGATTAACCGCGCCGTCAAAATTAGCCGCCAGCTGATCGGACGCGCTCCAGCCTGTCTCGGACACGTGTTTATAATTCGTAAAGTGTCGCCTCTCAGGTTCCAGACAACGGACTATATTTACACGAAAGCGGGTGTGTCGAGCTCTGGATCACATCACCCTGATCTGGAGCTTGTATGGCTTACAGGAACGTGCTGAACATCTTAATTCTGACAGACGGACATCGAGGAATTTTACCTTGCCTTTTAAGGTTAAACTCCATCAGTGAGGTGCTGCTGTGTATTGATCCCAATCCAGAGCCGTTCATCCGTCAGGCCCGTCGTGCGCTTTCCTTTTTATAGTCCCCCCCACCTTCCCCCCCGAGCTTTCTTGTGTGAACCTACAAAAAAAAAAAATTCCATTTCCATTTTTGGATTTCGTTAAGGTTTATTGTGGATTTGGGTCCAGCCGTGGAGCGATCAGCCGTGTCGCTTGCGAACCATAAAGACCTGCGATTCGAGAAAGCAGCGGCGTGACGACTCTGAGCGTCGCATAGCGTGTCCGAGGCATTCGGGACTCAAACGTGGGTCTCTGAGGTGCTGGACCAGCGAAACGGCCTCCACAGAATCTGGTTTGCCAATTCGTCCCAATATAGTTTCGGTTTCATCCTTGGATTCTGTGCCGTTTGAGGGTTGTTGTTGGGTTTAAAAGTGGCGTTCAGGCCCGTCGCTGTTTGCTGGACAAATCTGATCCTGCCCCTTCGTTGTCACTGTGTTTTGGCCCTCTTGGGTGACCATTATACTATAGCCGTACTATAATGAACAGTCAATGTGGGGGCACTCTGGTCCGGTTTGACCTGCACATGATCTCCCCCATAAATATATCATTTATTATTCAGTCCCCATCTCATTTGTTTTTGGTTTTTTTTCTATTTATTGAATGGTTAATACTTTTAAGTCGAGTCTTTTGAGACCTTGGGTCCTCCCAAGGTTTCTTCCTTGGCTGGTTTACGGAGTTTTTCCTTGCCTCTGTCGCCCCAGGCTTGCTCAAATTGGGATTGGCCTCATAAGATGATCTAATGTTGTAAAGCTGCTTTGAGACAGGGCTATAGAAACGATCCTCTCTCGACTTGGCCCGGCATCGCAGTTCGTTT
Organism: Parotocinclus haroldoi; assembly: GCA_034779995.1. Classification (NCBI taxonomy): domain Eukaryota; kingdom Metazoa; phylum Chordata; class Actinopteri; order Siluriformes; family Loricariidae; genus Parotocinclus; species Parotocinclus haroldoi. The sequence goes on along the minus strand of JAUZST010007777.1, from coordinate 3,627 downwards.
AGCTGCAGTGCAAAGTCACGCTGTTCATCCCAGGTGCTTCAGATTTAAATTAAGGGATTGTATGGTGCATAGCAGAGGCTTTGTATTTTCTCCAAACGTTTGAAAAACCTTTTAGGCTTTTCCCACCGGTATGCACGCGCTATAGAACGGCTTATTCAAGGCTGGTTTGCTGTTCGTTTGCCAGTTCTGTTTGATTTTTCTTTTTTTTTTAAAATAGTTCGTCCCGTTTCTGAGCCTTGCTCTGACGACTCTGGATTTGGCCTTCGGCGGGATGTTTGGTCCCGACGAATATTTCTGAGGCTTGGTCAGAAGCTTGCGTTGGCTCTACTTGCTCCCGTGCCGATCAACCCAGCCTCTCCGATCTCCTTCTATGGCCTCCTGGTTTCTTGCTGCTTTCTACCGCGTTTTGTGTGTGTGTGTGTGTGTGTGTGTGTGTGTGTGTGTGTGTGTGTGTGTAAGTAATACAATCCAGATTCTTGATTCCTGAACCTCAGAAATGCTGAAAAACAAAGCTCCCAGAGCATGTGCGTTCACTGTTTGGTAAAGCAACTTCTCCAAACCCATCACTGATATTCGGGGCTTTATCGAACCCGGGACCTTCTCGCTGTGAGGCATAAACAGAACCCCTCTTCTTCTATCGGGACGTAACCATAACCATAAGGTTCCTCTGCCATAAATGTGACCAGGTTGCACCAAAAAGTGTCCGTTTAGGGCAACAGATGGGATGCAAATATAATCCAGATATTATTATTATTATTATTATTATTTATGTATTAAATTGATTAAAGGTACTTAAGGTAAGGTGCTTATGGGGGCACGACCCGGTACTGTTGCTTTTCACAGTCGCCCCCGTCGCGCTCTGTAATTCGGCACGCGTCCCGGCGCGTGTGATTAGCGCTGACTCGGGACGCTTGATTACAGGGCAGGCCGGACGTAAACAGCAAGAGAGTCACCGGGGGCCGTTCCGCTCGGCGAGACCACGGCGTGGGTGTTAATATTTAACTGAAAGGTGAGCTTGGGGGGTTTTTAAAGAGGAAACCGGTCATGATTGATGTCACCGAGCGCCTCAACACGTCCGATCCGGGATCCTTTCGAACACCCCGTGCCAGTCGATTCCTCTGGAAAGCACAGAGCTGAGATTATTAAAAAGGAAAAGCTTTTCTTAGGTTTTTTTTTTTTTTTTTTTTTTCTTCCCGAAATTTCAAAGAGAGACCAGAATTGCCTCGGAAATCGATCAGATTTGCACCCGGACAGGTGTGCCTAATAAAGTGGCCCGTGTACCCACTTCCTCACGCGATCGGCAAGCTTAAGCGGAGTTGAAGCTCACGGTGAATCCACGTAACTGGGGGGGGGTTTAAGGGGTCGAGCCTGGACTTTGAACCCTCAATCTCGTGGTCCCTCAAGCTCCTCTACAGACTGACGGGACCTTCTCATTACTACGGTAACATCCCATTAATTCCCAGCCTTAGATCTGATTACATTCCGCGCCTGTATCTGAAGGGTTTTTTTTTGTTTTGTTTTTTATCAGTTTCTTAAATGTAGTCTAGTCAGACAGTTCCTCATATCTGACGTCGCCTCGTAACTCGGGTCGTAGATCTGTCAGACCCTCGTTCTTCTTTGAGCGTCCAACCCCCAAAAAAAAGCAAAGTCTTGATCAAATGCAGCTGATTCGCAGAGATCCATCGCCCGAATGAACGTGCTCCTGCTGCGAGCGATGGATATTAAATAAGCAGAACTTAAGTCAGCATGGCCTAGAACGGTTTGGTGCTCGAGCAGATCTGCGAAACTCATCTTCTCCGTCTTGGATTCGTTCCTCGCTCTCCTGTTTCTTCCCCTGCGCTCTTATGAACCGTTTTAATTCAGCGGCCGTTAAAGCTAACAAATCTTTTCATTACATGAAGACAGGGTTCGTTTTGCAGCTGGCTTGAGCCGGTCGTTTATTTGGTGTCCAAGTGCCAATTCTGTGTGTGTGTGTGTGTGTGTGTGTGTGTGTGTGTGTGTGTGTGTGTTTGTGTAGCAAGGGGGGATCGTTTGAGAGGAACATCATGCAGCTGGTCCGCTGTCCTCTTTATTATTATTTTTTTTTTTTTCTTCCTTCATTATTCCGTCCCTGCTTTGTTCCGTTGTTGTCTTTTCTGGATTCTTTTCAGGAGAGGCTGCAGGATGTGGGTTTCCTTTCTGAAACATCACCGTGTGTTTGTGAGTGTTGTACAGAGCTCACACTGCGAGGGTACACAACCAGTGTTTTTTTTTTTTTTTTTGTTTTGTTTTTGTTTTTTCCCCCCTTTTGTTTTGTTTTTATTTCCGACGCGAGCCCATGGGGTGGGCTTGTGGACGTCCCGAGGACCAGAAAATCAATCCAGCGGTATGCAAACATGTTGTACAGTACTGCACAGTACAGTTCTTGCCTTTATATCTTTCCAAAATCCTGAGAGCCGTAACAAAAAAAAAAAAAAAAAGAAAGCAAAAACGGTACCGTGTCCTGTGCCTTCCGAACCAGCGGGTGTCATACTAGTTTTCTGTCATTCAGACCTGAATGAGACGCATACAAGACACTTGTTTAAACCTGTTCCGTTAAGGTACCGTGCGAAGGTCCTGGGTTCAATCCAGGGCTGGAGCTCTCCTCATCGGCAGGGGTTTACTCGGGGTACTCTGGTTTCCTTACACAGTTCAAAGTCACGCATATTTATGTATTTGCTTGGATATGACCAGACTCGATGTCACCGGGGGTCAAAAGACACAAGACGCGCCCGCGAAAGGCTTCCAAAACCATCATTTTGCGTGTCATGGTTGAACCAATTCAGCTGTTGGTAACGTCCTGTCCTGGTACGTGGTGGAGATTTATTGCCTCGCCTCGCATTTTAATTAAGTATTAAATCTTCACGACACAAGGGCGTTCACAGTGCGTCTCCTAAAGCCAGTCGGGAGTGCGGAAATGGGATTACAGATTTGCAAAGCTGATCGTTTTTCTCTCTCGCTCTGCAGGAAATGTCTCTGGTGGCCCCCGAGTCGCCATCAGAACAGGCCAAGAGAGTCTTCCAGTCCTTTGATCCAGAAGGTAAGACTTGTCCATGTTTTCGTTCGATTTGAAATGCAAGTAGGTGGTACGTTCTAATTAATCAGTGTATCTATAACCAACAATATAGAGGCAACGTATTGTTATACGGTGTAAAATGAAATATATATATATATATATAAAAATCGAATTTTACTGTGGTGCCGCAGTTAAGGAATAGAAACAGGAATAGAAAAGTCGAGGGTTCAAGCCGCCACCGTAGAACTTTAAACCACTTTAAACCTCGACGTTTTCGATTTCCTCTCACCTAGAACAAACCCGATAAGAGCCTTAAGCCAAGTCATCGAAACGTAATCATGAGCTTAAGTGTGTGATCGAGACGAGGCTTATTGTTTGTTTGTCTCCTTACGCAACTCGGCACCAGCGACGACGAGCCTCGATTTGTTTAGATTTGTGTAAATAAAGTGATTGTAATGATGGGAATGTTTAACCGCTGAACGCTCCCGGCCTAAAGCACGAGATAGAGGGAGGGGAGGGGAGGGGAGGGGAGGGGAGGGGAGGGGAGGGGGGGGGGGTGCGGGAGGGAAGGTTAAACTTGAGTATGCCGCGCG
>JAUZST010007776.1:0-13966 GCA_034779995.1 Parotocinclus haroldoi | reverse complement strand
GAGTCCTGACCTCAACCTGACAGAACACATTTGGGATGAATTAGAGCAGAATCTGCAAGCCAGACTTTCTTGTCTGACATCAGTGTCTGACATTACAAATGCACTCTTAAACCTTGCAGTCACCTCTTCTTCCCAGAAGCTGATGCTGATGCTGGTATAGTTGAAATGAGTGGGTTGACATAATATCAAACCCTATGGACTAAGAATGGGATGTCACTCAAGGTCATATGTCTGTAAAGGCAGATAAGCAAATACTTTATAGTATAGTATAGCATGTCATTATTTGAGCTTCTTCCCCCTATGGCACATGCCAACTTATTTTTATTTGGTAAATTAAAAAAAAACACATAACAGGACAAGGGATGAATAAACATTTGCCGCAGATACAGATTAAAGCAACACTGAAGAATTAGACAAAGCAAAAAAAATGTATGTACAAAGTATAGAAGAAAATTGCTTTACTTTTTGTATTTACTCCACAAAGATAATTTCCAATACACAGTGAAATGTCATAAACCTGAATGTTCAATACAAATTCATAAATAAAAATCTGGATTCTGAGAAACTGTCACACAAGTCTAGCATTTAAAAGAGTTCTAAGGCATGCCACTGTACAAACAAAATATCATTAGATATGATACACTATGTGACACTGTAACAGTCAAAGTTATCCTATAAAGATATTAAACAATTCTGATTTGTAATTTTGATTACAAACCATACTGCATAGCTTTCAGTCAACAGTTAATAAAAAGAGTCAATCAATTTTCACTGGATCTAAAATTTAAGGCATATCAGCAAAAGGCACATCAAGTCCTAAATTAAAAGCTTTCAGCTAGGACGTTCACATTTTCTAGGACAACATATCACCTAGAATATATCACTTTCTGCATCACTGACCATAAACTCTTTTGTTTGTGGTTAATGCAAAATATATGTTAAAGTTTCATTCATGAGTTCTGTTCAGGGATGATGTGTCCTGCATCGGCAATGGGTACAGTCCTGACTGTACACATAATCTCCCACAGTCCTGCTACTTTAAACTAAGGGTGTCCGCTGCAGAATCAGGACCTTGGAACATGTCTCTCACTATGATCTCACTCACTGAAAAGAGAAAATAGAAGTTATTTGTGGTAAATAAACATTTTCTTTTTTTTTTTTACAAAAATAATGAATGATAAACGATAAAGGAAGGTAGGTCATTTGCAAGATTACATACAAATGGAATTTCAAAATATAAAAATGGCTCATTCAGTGGTGAAATGTACCAGGATCTCTAGGTAGAGGTCTTGATGATGACATTGTCGATAAACAGAGCTCTCAGTGGAACCACTGCTCAGGAAAGGAAAGCTGAATACTATAAAGAAATTTACTGAAACACTAATACAAAGCTTACTTTAGATAGAGCTTACTTTTTTAAATGAAATACCCCATAATGAAATATCACCTTAAATTTTTGAGCAGTGTACTAAACCAGGCCATAGACTCAAAATGACCTACAGTTGATTTAATGCCACATAGTTTTTAAGTTTAATTTAGGTTTATATGGACTTAATATGTGTAAATTCTTTAACAAAACATCACATAATACCAGACCAATTGTCTAATAATGCCAGTGAGAATGCTATATCAGGCAGAGCATGATATTTGCCCTGATATTAGTAAATCTGTTCCTCACATTTTAAGAGGAAGATGCAAATTGTGTACTGTTTTATCTTTAGACACTTGTGCCAATATAAAACTTTGATATTGTAAAAATATACTGTATATGAAACCATGTCTTACTGGTTTATAATGCATTTCTTTGCAACTGAACTGTATAATACAGGGACTATATTTATCCAGGGCCTAAAATAACATATAGCACTGTCTTACTGTGTACTAAATCTTTTGTTGCCACCACAGGGCAGTGTTATTCAAGTCACACTTACATTGCGGTTATCTGTTCGTCTTCCTGTCAATTAGAGGAAGTACAAGACTGCACACCATTGTATATATGCAAATTGTATATACAGATAACTGCATGACTGTAATACTGTATATTTACTTTGCCAAAGCTGTCATAACCATCATATTTTGTCATTCACATAATCTGCGGTATGTTAATGAAATTGCCAGGCAACAAAAAACGGACCGTGATGCTTCAACAGTCATATCTTGCTTCTCAAATTATAACATCAAAACAGGCAGTGTGTACACTCATGATCATATCTCTTATTAGATGTCAACTGAAGATGTCTCATTAAACCCATTATACAGCAAAATATCATACACTCCAATAAATTAAAAGATATTCCTAACAATACATTTTCAATAAAATCTGTTTAAAATGACAGAAAGCACACACGTTTATCTTTCAATCATCTTGAGGACTTTGCATTGACATACTGATTAGTGTAGATAATTAACCTATCCATTACCTTAACAGTAACTGAAAACAATAGTTTGGTACTTCTGAACATTCACACAAAACTGCAGGCAAACCGTTTGCCATGTGGAGACAAGAAATCTTGTTGGGACATTTGGGCTGCTCAGTTTAAATATAACCTTGACCCCTTCACACATACTCCTCCTGGCAATGAACAATGATAAAAACAACAGCACTCATTCAACAGGGGGCACAAAGAGCCACTGCACCTGCACGTCCTACCCAACAAAATTGGACACGACTTGGAGGTAACAGGTCATTTCCAGTATCTGCTTATTTGCACAGGGCTTTGAACAGGCAATTATGTAGATTAAGAAATTTTATAGTAATGCGTCTGCATTGATCATACTACACAGAGAGATGATTAATCATTTCTACTGTAGCATTCAAGATGGGGACCAGAGAATCTCAAAGCTAGGTTACAGACCAAAGTATAATCAAATCAGATTTTTTTGCCCCTTGTTACTATGCACGGTTTATCAATAGCACTACTCTTCAAAATTATGCCTGTAACATATTAGCTGTACTATAGTTATATTTAGCTCTCAATGAGTTCACACAATGCTACATATACGCCTGTACCTTCCCACCATGCTGCAGGGCTGCAGGCTATATTTAGTCACAAACCAAACCAAACAGGTTTCCACATACTGGGGGTGGCAGCTGTTTTTGCTTGAGTGTAAACAAACACAAGCATATGGCTTGTCTTTTATAACAAGAGGTCTTAATTTGTATGCACACATATCACATTATGGCAATTGCTGTAATAACCTTCTGCAAATATCTAATTTTCCCTGACCTATAACAGTAGTGTCAAAATTTTCTGTGGGTCTTACTAAGCACTTAACTGGCCATAAACTGTGATAATTCATATCTTTATGGACTACTGATGTTTCTGTCTAACATGGCTTACAGCAGAAAATGTTCGATACAAAAATAAATACATTTAACTTTATTTTGCAAGTAACTATATTGAAGTGAGGGCAGCACGGTGGTTCGGTGGGTAGCACTGCTGCCTCACAACAAGAAGGTCCCGGGTCCAAGGGTGGAGCAGCCTGGGTCCTTTCTGTTTGGAGTCTGCATGTCTTCCCAGTGTTAAGCCCGGATAAATGGGGAGGGGTGGAGAAAGCAATGGCAAACTACTCCACTATCCTGCTGAAATACTTCATGGATCACATCGATGAAAGATAGAAAAGTGTGGAGATCGAGGATCCATCAAGTGACTGAGCATCGGCCGCGACTGTACAGTTAATCCAATCTAAAAAATACTGAAGTGATCTGGAAGCAAAACCATGGAAGGTGAGCTATGATTTAAGATTTATGATACCGTTAAACATGGTGGATTTTATCGGAATGTCAAGAGTAGAAAAAGACTGACTTAAACGATTGTGAGCATGATGCACCTGTAGCATGACTTTCATGATTTCTAAATTTAAACTTTAAAATTTGTCGGCGACAGTGAAATTGCAAAGTCATTTGGCATAAGAGATACAGAAAGGCAAGACTCCAGTTGGCATGTCTTTATATTACACTGTGTGGACATTTGGCTGGTCCCCATGTAACCTTTTTGCTTTACATAAACTGCAACTTCATTCATTCTGGGTGTTGTGGGAGGAAACCTGGAGTACCCAAAGACACTGCAGACACTCAGTTTCTTGTATAATATGATCTCATATTTCAATGTTTTCACTTTCTCGCTAGCCATATTTTGTGTAATTCATTTTTCATGCTGTCAGTATCTCTGCAGCTCCTTACACATGTAATCTGATTTCTCGCTTTTCAAATCAAACAAACTCTTTCAAACACACATTGGAGTGTGATATATTTTACTCGTTGCTTAAAAAAAGATTTGTTGTTTTATTAATTTAGCTGTTACCAGCATTAATGGTTAATCATGACATGATTAACAGTACAAGCTAATTGTGTTGGTGTTCAAATGTTTGCACTGCTTTGCTCACTCTTACTTGGGTAGTTTGCTTTAGTTATACTCTCCAGACTGCACTCTTCACACCTCTGTTCTCTTCAATTGCCACAGTTGTGGAACAGTCTCCCTCTTAAGTTGCATGCTTGCTCATCCATAGCCATGTTCAAAGCTAGTCTTAAAACCATCTTTTTTCAGCTGGCTTATGGCTGAGCCTGACAGTGTTTTTGTATCTTCATGTGTTTTTATCTTTGCGCATTTACTTTTGTTTTTATTATACAGTGCCCTTCTCTTGAAAGGCGCTTATTAAAGAAAATGTTATTATCATTATTAATAAAAAGGTGATATCAATACTATTCAGACAAACACTGTGGGAATTTTTTGGGCAACCAGTTAATGCATGTCTTTGGAATGTAAACACAAACATAACTGCACTCCACTCAGGGGCAGTCCCAGGTCAATAGAGCCAGAGACCCCTGGGGCTGTGCTGAAACTGTGCTAATCCCTTCTTTATCAAAACACACTCTTTCAAATGTACCACACATTCACACATCATCACACAGAGAGCCCTGATATCAGACTAATGACTACAAAGATCCAGCAACTATGGCAGAGAATCGGAATGCTGAAATAACCCACATTGCAGTTGATACTAATTTGCAGCATCAGCTTGTGCTTTCCCTCTGCTGAAAATCTCACAAAGCACTGGTACAAAAACAAACCCTTACAGGGGTTCAGAGCCTATCACAGAATTCAGTGAACACAGGTAGTCTCACACCCTGGACATGGCGCTGGTCCATGGAAATCAGGAAATACTGTACATCTGAGGCAAAGAACTGCTATTACTGGCTAATTAATATTAATTGTGCTTTAAAGTTAGAATAAGAATAAAAACCAGTGAAGGAAACTGCAAAACATAATAACATCTGGCAACTCTAGGCACAAGGGTAGAATACTAAAAGTATATACAGTAAATAATATACATTGTACTATTACACGTACTGGATACGTACCATCATCAAGAGTGATATCCTGTAGTCCAATAGACTGGAAGATGAGCTCCTTCTCCCCATCTGATTCCTGTTTAACTTTAACTTTCTTCCCATCCGTGGTGTGATCTTGAGAAGATGTTATTGACCCACTTGTATCAGCTGGTTGTAGGCATGAAACTGCATGAGACTGTGACTCCACAAGGGCCTCTCTATGTAAGGGTGAGGTAGAAAGCTCTGTGGTACAAACTTGAGCCTCTAGAGAGGAAGATGGCTTTGGAAAAACCACCAGGTCTGTAACATCATGACTAGATCTTTGGTGACTTAGGCTATTCAGGTCTGGCTGTGCTAAACCTGAGACAGGGCTGGGGTAGCCATCATTATTTCTCTGAGCAGCGACTTGATTTAGTGAATGTATATTTTCTGAGGAGTACTCAACTCCCTGCACAGAGGTTGCATTCTCAGATATTCGTGGTGATAATTTGCCACCTTGCACTGGGACAGTGTCACTGGGAAGACTGGCCTGTCCATTGTAGGATAGGTTTTGTTGATGTGCCTGATATGAGGGCTTCGAGACATCCAGTGTTGCTGGGTGCAGTATTGGGTGGAATCCAGACCCGGCAACAAAACTGCCATCTGGAGGATGTTGTCGGTTGGGAAAAGAGGAGCCCATTGGAAAATAGTTAAGCTGAGTGGAAGATGAAGCACAAACTGGACCTGCTGAATAGAGCCACTGTTCCAAAGGGTTAAGCTGGTCAGAGGGAGGCTGGTCAACATCAACGAAGTCAACTGGGTCACAGGTCACAGCATGCCCAAACCGATCATACTCCTGCTTTACCTGCACTATTTAAACAAAGTTTGATAAACATGAAATAATGAATGAATATAAGTGTAACTTTTTCCCTACAAACTATTATTATATAGGTTCAGGATTCATCATTGAATAATACATATATACACTAACTACTATTATTATCATTACTACTATTTTAACTTCGTTAACTTCACAAAAAGTTGGAGATAAATTAATACAAACAGGATCCCACAAGAACTGCTGGACAAACTGATCCTGTCCACGACCCCTTACCGTCTGTGTTTTGGCAGTCTTCAGTGACCATACACCCTACTGAACAGTCAATGTGTGGCACTCTCGTCCAGTTTAACATACTTCTGCTCAACCCCATGAATATGTTACCTGCTACTCAATCACGATAACATAGTTTGTCAGGTCATTTGCATAATCAAGCCACTTTCTTTGATGTTTCATTTGCTTTTCTGGTTATCTTGTTTGATGAAATAAAATGATTTTTAAAATCCTTAATATTTATTTTTAAACATCCCCTAATTTTTGTGAGCAGTGTATATTGTATATCCTATTTGTATATGTATCCAAATATTTCCTGTAGCTGTCTATAGTATGTACAGTATGTATGTGTATATGTGTATACAGTAGCTGTATATGTTGAAATGCCACACACTACACAATCAAAAACTTAAACGTTCACCATAGATAACGAATGAACATGCATTAGTGGCTGACCCAATATTTTCTTGTGTGCCATTTTGATGAATCATATTGCCACAAAATCAATTTCAGTTTCTGATGAAATGACACTGTATCTGCCTGTTCTCAATATGTGCAAAGCAAGCACCACACACACTACATTCTGTTGTTATCAGAATGGTCAACAACCTGGATAATATCTGGTCTATCTTTCTACAGTGGTCCAGCCCCATTAATTGATAGAGTGCAAACCTACAGATGCTAACCATGCAAACTTTAACAAGCCAATCACAAGTAACTTCAGATCTAATCGTAAAAGATTTCTGGCTCTTTACCTGGGACATAAGTGAAGCGGTGTATAAGGCTCCTCTTCCTTTTGCCATTGCTGACATAAAACTGAACCTGGGTGGTGGACCCCAAAATCGTTTTATGATATGGAGGGATCTTCACAACAACACTGGACTATAAAGACAAATAATAAAGTTTTAATATTTACCATTGCTTTACTCTGACATCTACATTGACTCCAAAAATTAGGGGATGTTATTTTATATTGTTTAATTGTTCAATTGCTTTCCTGATGAGCTTCTTTTTTCACATTCAATTTGAAATATCCCCTAATTTTGCGTACACACACACACACACACACACACACACACACACACACACACACACACACACATATACATATATAACTGTAAAGATTTGAATAAACAGGAAAACAAAAAACTTTTGGAAGGAGTCCTTACATCTGTACTCTTTTCACGTATAGTTTGTGCGTCCACCTCCCACTGAGTTCTGCCATCTGGATTTAACAAAAGTTTATTTTGTTAAAGACAGTAAGATTTTAACAAATATGATCTTTTGTACATCATGTAGCTCTGATGGTTCCTCTTACCTGGTCCCTTTTCCAAAAAGATGACCTTTGTCTCTGGGGTGATATTTGGACCTGTGATGAACAGCATCTGGCCTCCACTTACTGAGCCACATGAAGGGCTGAATGTATCTATCTGAGGAAGCTCCTGGGCTGAACGCTGGGCTGAAACAACGGCACAAAAAATTTGAATATGTATCTGCCCTCCAAACATACACAAAGGTTTTTGGTATGAATTCTCTGTTTTCTTTCTCTACAATGACATAGGTTAGGTAGAGGTAGATAGGTTACAGATTTTTAAAAATATGTAGCATTAACACTAATGGTGCTAGGTAGTATATAGAAATGGGTAGAGAGCTAAAAATAGACCTAGAAAATCATGAGGAGGAAGGACATTCACAATAATTGACTATACTGATAGAGTTGATAGACTGCTGTTGGAGTAAGGGTTGCATCCTGAAGAAATAAACAGAGTGAATCAGTGAAGGACAAAAGGATCCCTGCGAGAAGCAAAAAAAGCTATAGGAAATTCTACACTTTAATTAGAATGAGCAAGTATAAGCTTTGTAAAACAGCATGAGCAGAGAGAAGGTGGACAAATAAACAATTAAAAATAGCTTTTTTCAACGTAATTGTCACTGCCACAAAAAGGCCATAAAGATCTTTTTGACCATCTGTGTATCTGTGCATTTTGTCAAGTTAATGAAAGAACAAACTTACAGCACTCTATGGGGATGGAGGCCACTTGTAGCGAGAGAACTTTTCCACTGGCCTGGGGAATGTGTACGCGAAATACAGCTCGCACACGAGTGTTCTTGCGTCCAATATCGGTTTCTCCCTTCCGCAACTCGATGTCTGAATTTCTGAGCTTCAGAATCCCAGCACAGTCAATGCTACATTAGGAGGTGAAAATTAATTCCTCTGAAACATTGGAAAAACTGGATAGTATTGGGGTAAACAAGTGGCACACTAGTTATTGTGCTAGCCCACCATGACAAGGAACATGGTAAAACAATAAAGACAAGATATTAATAGGGTGCATTCCACATAATACACATATTACCCCAAAAGATGTCATTTACATAAACCTGGACCCAGTCATGAATAATGCATACATGCATCTGCACATATTATGGTACTGATCTAGAAAAGTATCACATCTACACATTCTATTTTAATTGCTGGTTATTATAAATGCTAATTTTTAAGCAAGGCACCTCACAGACATGTTGTTTTCAGGAAGAAGAGGAATCTCTAGAATTTTGGTGCCGGCGATCACCATCTCTTGGCTGGGAGTTGCCACTGTTTTCCCAGTTATCCTGTGCACCTGATAAAATGCATGTGGTCTCACATGACGGTCATCTGCTGTTCCAATGAACATCTGCAGACTGACTGGTTTGTCGCTATAACCTACAAGCTGTCAACATGCAAGAAAAGAAAAGAAAATATGATATGATTAAATATGAAAGGTTTGCAACTGCTGTGACAAAACTGAAAACACTATTAAAATGAGATCATTTACTGCCAAAAATGGCATGAGCTGAATGACACACCTTCAAAAGGCTACCGCTACAATAAAAAACACCAAAGGCAATTTCGGTAAAACTAAAATATGATTACTATTAGCAGACAATGTCTTAGATCAGCTAAAACATAATATTACCGATGATTACCTTAAAAAATATAATCTTAGAGCCCATCTGTTACTTGTACGCATGCCTGTCCACTGAAGCTTAGGCAACCAATGTAAACAAACTGGTCAACAAACACAATATTAGCTCTTCTTGGGAACACGTTAAAAATAGCTGAATTAGGCTGCACTGCAGGGGTGAGGTCTGTAATTCAGTGACTCGCACTATAAACGTGGTGCATTCCTTAACTGTGCACTATGTGACCTAACCTGTGAACCTGTGAACCAACACTTACAGGTTACAGTACTCCAAAACAGTGCAAGTGTCCATAAATGGTCACTTGGAAATAGAAACACCTGCTGTGGTGGTGATGCATTTGTAAAAAGAATTTCAACATTGGTAACAAATACCTCCAGAATCCAGTGTACGACATACAGTAAACAGTAAGTGACTTCAACACATGGTAATACGGAATTAGGACAGACACAAACATAATGTGGACATGTAACTCCATGTTACAAAAATAAATAGTGTGCTTACAATTGGCAGCCTTACTGAATTATACTGCTGACAATGGCCAGACATGAAGCATGTGGGTGGAAAACTGATCCATTAATGGTAGGTTAAAAAATCACACCAACTCAGATAATACATTACATCACAGAAAAATAAAGATAAAAAAAAAAGAAATAATGTTTTCCCATAATGCATGCTTTATTTATCCAGTATCACAACCTATGTTAACTGGTATGGCTAGTGACCTTTAACTACAAATAGCAAAACAGCGGAGTAAGTGCTTGCCATGTCTGTATTTCCATACATTTCCATATATTTACCTACAGTGCCTGACACATTGTTTGATTATGGGTAATAAAGATAAAAGCTGTTGGATGAAATACTGAATCATGTGTTATGACATGAAGGAAGGGAAGTAACCATTTCTTGCTCTTGGGCACTGATACAGTCTTCTGACCCAGGTTCATACAGGATTAGATTATTCATATACTATGACTAATTTAGTAAACACCAGTCAAACCTTTACAATAGGGTGTTGTCCACAAGCTGATTTGATGGCCCCTCGACTGCCCTCTGTCTCATAGTGGGCTCTGTGGTGGGGTTTGGGTTGGACTTCCAGCTTCAGCTCATACTGTCCATGCTGACTGGGCAGAGGACAGTCCAGCAGGGGTAAGGATGAAGACCTGAGCGACACATACATAGAACACATCCCTCAGTCATATCTTGAAAATACATTTTTTTTAGTCACTGGTAGGAGTGATGAGAGCTGCAAAGCGTACTGATGAAAAGCTGTAGAGTTGTAGGTCTGGCCATACACATGTTGGCTATGCTATGATATACATATATAATATAAACAGGTAGGCTATGCTATCTCATAGCATAGCCTACCTTAAACATGTGTTTACAATAAATTCAACTTAAAATCGAATCAATCAATCAATACAACGTCCCTATTGTAAATCCAGAAGAACCTGTATAACATAGAAATATTAGAAACAGAAATGCTTAACATCCAACATTTACAATATAAGCCTATGAATATTAACATATAAAATGGTGAATATATTTTTTAAAAATACATTACAAAACTAAAACCACCACTCTATATATAAAAATATCCATGATTGTCCATCAGCCACTGCAGCTCACAGATGTCAATGTTTTATTAACCCAAAAATTGTGTCATTATCTAGCATTAAAACTGTTCATATTACTACTGCCTATTGCATAACTCATTATTAAGTTCTGGTATAATCAAGTAAAGAGACATTTCACCAGAAACAGTCTACTACCTGAACAAAGGAGAGTGTGCTTGCTTAGGATTTCCCCATGTGAAGTGTGCAGGGACTGACAGGAAGTGTTCAACTATGTCTTCTTTTTTCAGTATTGGCACTGACACTTCTACATTGGAATCCAGCGATGGGGAAACAAGACTGTGCTCCTCCAGCCCTGAATCCCCATGTCCATGCATCAGGGTCAAATGATCTTGACTGTGGTTTGTCTGGTACGTCCTTCGGGTTTTAGAGGGAATGTCCATATCAGCTGCCTGAAAGGAGGCAGCCATCGTGCCAGGACTTCCCAGCCAGGTATCTTCAGTGACACTGCCTCTTGGAGAGTGAGAAGGGCTCGGGCTGGGAGAGAGATGTGGTGAGGATGTACCAGGCATGCCATCAGAATATGGCCTCTTTCCATATGGAGAAGTGGGACGAGAAGATGGCTTTGAGGACGATGAATGTGGTCGAGCAACGAGCCAAGTGTCCTCACTGACACTGGCCCGAGGCGACTGATAGGGTGAATGATGAGGTGACAGTGAATGAGAGTAATGGCGCAAGTGCTGCTGCTGCTGCTGCTGCTGGTAACGAAACCAAGAGTCCTCTGCATACACACATCCTGGCGAGCCTGTTGGTGACACCATAGGAGAGACCTGCGGGGAAGCCTGGGGTGATGTGAGAGGTGAGGGTAAGGGAGATCCCAGTGGTGACACCAATGGTGAGCCGAATACACAGCGTCCTGTAGCTTCATTGAGCTCTGGGTCTACATCATCGTAAACATGAGAGAAAGACTCGCATGAGGAGGCGTCCGAGAGCCAGCTGCGTGAAGAGAGGCTACTGCAGGGGCTAGGACACAGTCCTGAGGTCTCCCTGTAGGATGCATCCATAGGCAAGTACAGCTGGTCACGAGCCGCTAGTGGGCCAGAAGCTTTCTCTAGCTCTGTTTCAACTCCCTCATGCTGGGATCCCAGATCCTGCTGGCAGGTGGATGGGATGGAGGTGATCTGGATGCTGGGGCAATCAAACATCCGGCTCGGAGAATCCACAACATTAGAGCTAGATGCAGCATAATTGCCGGCATGAGGGCTTTGGGAGTATGATGGCTGTGCGACACAGTGTAGGTCTGAATGCTGCTGGTAAACAGGTTGTTCTTGGAGTGTATTGTAAAAGTAGCAGGATGCGCCTTTGTCTGCTCTGACATCTACAGCAATAAGAGAAAAGAAGCATACGTTTTCAATCAGGACATGGGTTGTAAGCCGTTCAAGTACACATCATTGCATATCGATCTGAATTAAGTTTCATCTTCATAATCCAGTGTTATGAAGTTATGAAATCATCAAATCATCATCAAATCATAATATAGAAAATTGATTCATTTTCGTGTTACAAACAGGCAGGTAGGCACCTGTTAATGGATACTCGCGTAACCACAATCTGTCAGGAGTATCTCTTATTAAGCCAATTCACACAAGTGAACCAACTAGGTACTGTCAACAGTGCAGCAGCGGTTTACTATAAATAACTACTCATACACACAAACACACACTGCTGTGAGAAAGAAAAGTCTGTAGCACGTGTAAAATTGCCTGGGCGGGCAGAGTGCAAGATGAATTAATCACTCAGCCAGTACATTATCAGTTTTACTAGGTGTGTTAAAACAAGGGACCACCAAATTATGCTCGAGTCATGGCGTCAAACACTGGAGCTTTGCTTCCCTATATTAGAGCCTTATCAAGGGACAAATCACACCAATAAAATCATACTTATGTAAACTTTGTTTTTAACTAGTTTAAACATTATTATGACCCAGCATTGTACTGGCAGGGAAGGGCTTAAATGGAAACCTTAAAGGCACATCTAGCAATGTGCACCTCTTTATTAAATATTTTTACAATGACTCAATCAGTCTAGATCATCACTGTTTTTTTACATTTTAAAAAAGCTCAAATGTCTTAAACTATAAAACAATTAGGATAACCATTACTAGCTAAGCCAGCACATTAAGTAATAAGTGAACAAGAGCCAAAGGGTGGTTTTAATTATAAAAAACCTGTGTATGCCTGTATTTGGATTGTGTTTTGATTTAATCTAATTTCTGTTTTTATTTTTTTTATTTAAAAAAGTATAATAACATTTGGCATGTACCACAGCATACAAAGCAGCCACAAAATAAAACACAAATAAAGCGTAAACGTGTTACGGGGGTAACGCTAAAATGCATGGAAATTAATATTCTTAGTATGTTTTAAAAAAATTACGAATGGGCCCGTTTGGCACGTTTTCATAGGTGAGCTAAATATATGGTTACAACGTGCAGAAATACTTTACCACAATATCACATGATATTGTGCTCTATTTAGTTATGTTGCCAATCTATCATGAGGTCAGGAAACCCATACTATTATGGTGGCAGTTTCATCGTCAAAGCGGGCAGGCTAAACTATACTTAGTACATAAAATGGACTGCAGACTGTTTAAAAGAGGGAACTGACAGCTTCTGCATCTAACCACAGCCGCAGGAACCAGTCAAACTGAAACTGTTGCACGGTTTCCTCTGAAAGAGCTGATAGTAAGGAGCAGAAAGGTGGTATGCATTTCACAAAATTCTTTATTACGCCTGAGTTGAGCAGCAATTCACTAACCTGTTTGGCCTAAGGCCGTCGGCTGGTTGTCCTCTCCGAAAGTCAGTCTGAAGTCGAGCTCCTCGCCGCTGTATTTCGCCGCAGTCATTGCGTTCAAAAGTCGCTTTATAAAGGCTTTAGAATCTACATACAGCCTTATCTGTTCAATCCGAGCGCTGCTCCATTATTCAGGTAGCATGAAAAACAGGTC
>JAUZST010007775.1:0-13966 GCA_034779995.1 Parotocinclus haroldoi | reverse complement strand
TATATATATAAAATGTAATACCCCATAATTAATTATTCCCTCATTTTTGTGAGCAGTATATATACAATCAAGAAAATAAGTTTTATCCTTTGCTAATTTTGTTAGTTTGCCCACTGACAAAGAAATAAAATATAATATATTATATACATATAATTTAATGTTAGGATAATTGTAACAGTGACAGACAAAATATTGAAAAGAAAAGCTAAAAAATTACATACCGTTCACAAAATGTAGGGGATACTTCAAAATAAAATTCCCTATAATGTAATATCCCCTAATTTCTGTGAGCAGCCTATGAACTATATAAATTGACTTGCATTTCATTAAGTGAAATAAGTATTTGATCCCCTACCAACCACTGAGAGTGGTTCTGGCTCCCACAGACAGGTTAGATGCTCCTAATTTCAACTCATCACCCTCAGGTGTCATTAAAGACCGCTGTCTCAACTTGCCACTTGGATAAAAGACACATGTCCACAGAGTCAATTAACCAATCAATCAAACTCTCCACAAAGGGCAAGAGCAAAGAGCTGTCTAAGGATGTCAGGGACAAGATAGTAGGCCTGCACAAGGCTGGGATGTGCTACAAAACCATACGCGAGATGCTTGGTGAAAAGGAGACAACTGTTGGTGCAATTGTGGGAAAGAAGAAACACAAAATGACCATCACTTGACCATGGTATGGGGCTCCCCACAAAATCTCGCCTCATGGGGTATCAATGATCATGAGAAAGAGATCAGCTTACAACTACACGGGAGGAGCTTGCTATGGCTCTCAATGCATCTGGGACCACAGTCACCAAGAAAACCATCGGTAACCCATTATATCGTAATGGGTTCAAATCCTACAGTGGTCTAGCAAGTCCCCCTTGTCAATAAGGCGTGCAGGCCCGTCTGAAGATTGCCAGTGAAGGCCTGAATGGGAGATGGTGCTGTGGTCAGAAACCAAAATCAAGCTCTTTAGGCACCAACTCAACTCGCTCTGTTTGCTAACTATATCATCAAGAATACTAACCTTACCATCAAGCATGGAGGTAGAAACATTATGCTTTAGGCGTGTTTTTCTGCTAATGTAACAGGACAACAGCATGCAATGATGAGATTGATGACGTCATCTTGTAAGCCGCTGTACTGGATCAAGGGCAAGATTTTAAAAATAGGAAGGTGGTCATGTAGCTTATCAAAGAAGACAGGTAGGTGATGTTAATGTGAGACCTGAGCCTGCTTTGCTCTGCAAAGATTTTCAATGCTTGGAGCGACTGCAGTAGCCTAGCGGTTGGACCTGATGGTTCAGGGTTCAAATCCCAGCTTTTCCAGGCTGCCACAGTTGGGTCCTTAAGCAAGGCCCTTAACCCACCATTGCTTTAATTGTAAGACTGTATGAGTAAGTGGCTCTGGATAAGGGCGTTTACGGTATGCTGTAAATGTAAATGTCGATAAGTTGTGCGCATGTCACGAGTTTCCCCCAAAAACGCAGCGGAGCCACACGTCAGTCTGAACATGGTTTTACTGAAATCGGCAGGCAAGAATCAGAGTAAAACCAAAGGTCAGTGAACTTGTCAAGAGAACTAAAGAACAGCGCTACCACGTGTGTTCGGACGTTTATATAGTAATGCTGACGTCGCATCCCGGACTCTGTTTTAATTGGTAGGAATTAAACTGTGGTTGATTTATTTATTTAAAACGGTACAATCGCTTGCATTTTGACATTTGACATAGGAGGGAGAACTTGGCATCCTGATGAAGCTGCCAGATGTTGCTGTTGCTTAAGTGTAAGGGAAGGTCACACTGAACATTTGCCACTGTAGCCTATATCTTTTTAATACTGCACACAAATTCCCTATATTTTCTGGTTGTATTCTAATAACGAAACCGAGTAATAATGACATAGGATCATTATATCATTAAAACAACAGTATATCTATTTAAATGTGGCTCAAGACTTTTGCACAGTACTGCATTCTCATACATAAACACAAAGTCCAATCCCATGGTCCAATAAGAATATTGTCCTTATTCGTGAGATTATTAACCAACTTAAGCCATGTATAATGTTGTAAGATACATTCCATGCAATTTAATGACAGCCGGAGCAACACTGAGGTACACAGAGTTTTATTAAACGCAAAGTAGAGCCCGCCGTGTCAGCCTGATGCGCAATATTTGATATCTATTATCAGCCTAAGGCTAGGCGACAGACTTACCCTGAGATTTTGCTTTCCACAGTAACAGCCGCCATGCTACCAAAGAAACCTGCCCTGCAGTTAAATAACATCATTAATCTCCAAACGACATTCAGCCTTGATAAATCAAATTGCAGCACTTAAATTCAATTGGCTCTAAGAAGCACTTTGCAACCAAAAGCAAAAATGACCCAAATGACATGTTCATTAAGACAAGCAGGCAAACCAGACGTGTTATTATTGTGTCCATAGACACTGTTATTAGATCAGCCTGTCCATTTCTGCAGGTGTTTCCAGGTTTGAACATGTTCTACACTCAGACTTTTAGACACCAGGGCACCTGTCTTGAAAATAAAGGTTAAACTGCATTTGATAACACATTTAAAATGCATTGCCTTTTTCGCTTCTAAGCAGCTTGACAGATTAATCCAAAGTGACATAACCCTCAGCTTCTCAACTTTCTGATTTAATTCTGTTTTGCTTCACATACAAGCTGCTTTAGATGAAAGTGTCAGCCGAATGAACATGTTAGCACTTATATTTTCACATCCCTGTAAGAGAAATCAGCTCTGTCACATGGTCATTGAAGCAGAATCTTAAAAGCCCAATCCCAAATTGAGCAAGCCTAGGGCTACAGTGGAAAGGAAAAACTCCCCAAATGTTGAAGGAAGAAAACTTGGGAGGACATAGACTCAAAAAGAGACTTCTTTATCTTCCTTGGGTGGCTTAGATGTTAATTGAAACATTAAAGTTTGTAGCAATAGTCAAATTACGTAAATAATAACAATTCGATTAAATAATATAAAAGATTTAAGATTTTAAAAGAGTCATCAGCGGTAAGTTCTTGGAGGCACATCGTCTCCTAGTAACTAAATGATAGAGGGAGTTACTGCACTCTGGTGTGGCCTGGGCATAGTTGGACTGGTTGTTGATGAAGACCAGCAAAGTGATGCTGAGGTAGAGGAACATGTAAGCGTGTGGTGCTGGAACTGGTACCAGAACATCAGCTCGGAGAGAAAAGGAAAAAAAGTTAGTAACTTATTGGTTAGGAGCACAGAGTCTATTAACAATCACTGATGCCATGTTTAGCATGAAGTCCGGCAGCATTAACTATAGCAGCATAGCTAGAAGGAGTAGAAACAGAGCAGAACCAGAAGGTAACACAGCCAAGAGGGACCATGTGAGAAATCAGCAACCCCCTAGCAATCAATAAACCTGGGTGATCACACTAAGAGCAGCAACCCAGCAACCCAAATCCCAAATCACCAGGTCACATGGGCGTTAATCAAATGGACATGAAATGGCACATACCTGTATTAGGTTACTGTGAAAGTTGACAATGTTTCATATTTTGTCTGGTCTTTACTTAGCCTTAACTTTATTTAATTTATTTATATATTGAAGAATCAGCCATTGCTTCATTTCAGCCCTGCAGAACTTTCTACAAAAAGTTGGGATGAGGGCAATTTAGAGCTAGAAATTAATTACAAACCCTTAATAATGATGTGATTTCAAACTAGTGATGTCAACAGATGATTATAATCATAATTCGATTTAAAAGCAGCGTCAAGACAAGGCTGAGTCTTTGATGTTTTCTTCTTATTAACATTAGACAATGTGAGACAGGGCTTTAGTTGCTTAGAAGTTACCCAGGGTTCCTTTATGACCTTTCAAACTATTGAACTCCTTGCTCTTGATGTGATCTTGGTTGGTTCAACTTGTCTCATGAGGTTTTAAGTCACATACGCATATGTAAAAGCAAAGTCTGTTCAAATATTGTGATGTATGGATCATTTTAGCATTTATTAGTTATCTAACTCGCAAAGTACAACTGGTGATCTCATTAAGATAAATAACTGGCTAAACAACGGGTGACGATTGGGAACAGTTCACATTAGAGTAGATCCTAATGAGAAAACCGTCAATTGAATTGAATGAAAATCCTTTCATTAAGCATTTTCACAGTGGTGTACTGAAGGAAGAAGTGATAGAGGATTCAAGGCAGTTTTGATTGTCTCTATAATGACTACTTAATTTGCTTTATTCACAATGGTTTAATCTGCACAGAAAAACAAAAAGCCCAAAGCCATCCCGAACAACAGCTTCCCACATCCCTGTAATCTTAGCTGATTACTGTGGCTCGTTTGCACGCTAACAAAGCCCCTTGCTTATACAACACATCTTAATTTGACTCATATTAATTAATTCTAGTAAATAACCAATTTGAAGGATTGTTAACTATCATGGCTCGCTATAAACGTACAGTGAGCTGAATTCAGTGCGAGAACAATATGCCTTCTTCATTGCTGTGTGAAGCTGAAATTTAAAGTGGGATAAACTCAGATGGAGATGGATAAATGTTAATCCAGTAGGACTCTGTGCTCTGCGGGGTGTCTTAGCCAGTGTGGGGTTTGCTGCTGCACTGTTTAACATTATCAGTACTAAAATGAAGATTAATTTGCCCAACTGGCTCAGATGCTTAGTCATGGCCCACTGTGCTATATGCATGCATTACATCTAAATACAGCGTGACTTAAACCTGAGAAGGCGTGGCCCAAAGTTAAACGCTGTAGTAGGAAAGTAACCTTGCATTATACTTTGTGAGTTTAGTTTAAATGTATCTATGTGTGATCTACGAATTTCGGCTCTCAGTGACGGTTCTGTTGTAATTATTAAGGTCAATATTAAATATAAAATGTAAAACAATTCACACTTTTCCTGAATGTATTTTTAAGCAACAGCAAAAAAAAACTTTAGGTAAACTTTCATTCAAACAAATTAAGTAAATGTAAAAGCTGTGAAATTTGTGACAATTCAAAAGAATCAAAATCATACGATGTGTTTTTCTTTTATAAAAATCTAAACAAAAATAATCTTTAGTCTGATGCAATTAAAATAAATTAAAACGAGTTCATGTCATATGATTATGAGGCCACTGGTAAATGTAGTTGCATTAGATGCTGTAATAAAAAGAAACCTGGATTAGATGTACTGGTGTATTAATGTACTAATGAACTCCCATCCAATTGTTACGCTGACATCACTGAAACTCTGAAATTCGAATGAGTTTGAACTGGGTTCAATTTGAGTAAACCCCAAGATATCAGGTCTTAGTGCCAACTTCACACTTACTCAGCTGTACTGCTTTTGGTCCAGAATGTGTAGCTTTCTTCTTTGGGATGTATTCCATTGACTGGCTGCTATCTGTGACAGCTGTTTAGCCGTGGCTTTCCCAGTGTGTCTTTGGCTATGGTTTTAACAGCTTAAAACATTATTTTCCTCAAGCTGACTAAGGCACAGGGTCAATCTGGAAACGTTTGTTTTGGCTGCTTTTTTTGCCAACAAGCAGTTGACAGCTAGTAAATCTGTCAGTATGCTCATTAAAGTCTTTTAATTTATTTAGTTTGAGACATTGAAGTACTTGGTTTCGAAATGATAACAGTAGTAGTCAATGCATAAGAGTAATAGCACGACTTTACTGATTCTATGTGCATTTTTGCATCTACATATAAGTGAGATGAGCCATCATCTGAACTAATGGCTTCAAACTTTAGATAAAAGCCTGCATTTCATGGCCCCTTTTGTTCCCTTTCGACCAGTCAAATTTAAAATGAAAGCCAATATGCAGTGACTGACACCAAGTGCGAAATGCTGATGAGACAAATGCTGAGAAAATTGCTCAGTGTGAAAAACTCAGTCATGTGAAATCAGACAATTTCATTACAACCAATACTGTGATATTGCTGTAGTGCAAATGATCTTTTACCTTTCTCAGTGCTTCAATTCCCTTCAATTCCCTGCCACCTGCTCAACGATACTGTATTACATTTTTGGTCAAGAAAAACAGCTTAAATTATAGCGATTCATTCATTATCTTCAGCTTGATACATATGGGGTCGTGGGCCCACCCGGCAACTCTGGGCACAAGGGCAGGAACAACCCTAGAAGGGACGCCAAACCATCATAACACACACACAAAAACACAAACACACACACAGTCACACACTCAGGGACACTTTAGAGATTCCAATTAACCTAACATGCATGTCTTTGGACCGGAAGGAAACCGGAGTAAAACCCCGCAGACATGGGGAGGACTCCACACAGAAAAGACCCAGGACACTCCACCCTGGGATTGAACCCAGGACCTTCTTGCAGTTCTACCCACTGAACCACCGTGCTACCCTTACTGTATGCACGTATTCCATATAAAATTCAATAATAAACTGTGCAAAATACACTCTCTATTTTACAAAAATGACAGTATTAATATTGTACAGTGATTATTTCTGATAAGGTATTGAGTCAAATTGAAAATAACTATGCAAGCAGGTGTTAATTCGAAATCTGAGCTCGATGATGGTGATTTATAGTAGCTGCTGTTGCTGCCATGCTGATCATGGCATAACTTTAAATCAGAGTGATCAGATATTAGTCTTGGCAGATCACAACATTTGGAATTTAGCATTTAACCATATTTAACACAACTGATTTACCTAATAATCGAATGACGTTCATGGGGTGAATTTTGGTGTGTATGAAGAGACAAACTAAATGTAATTCAAAATGTTTAACTTAAAAGAAAGCCCCAGAGTTTGAAAAATGTCCTTCAGTAACATGTTACTCATTTCTAGGCGATGACTAGCAGTGACAGTTTACATTAACTTGATTTACAGCAGCAGGAAACCAAAACCTAAATCACAATTCCTATACACTACACACACAATATACCCATGTGCCTCTATTACTGAAGAGTGTGTAATAAGGTGTGTAGTAATATACTATACAATGCAATACAAACCAGCGATTATTTAGCAAGTCGCCATCTAATTTAAAATAAATCATAAAATAACGCTTCTTAGCCATTTAGCACTTGAGTTGTAATAAAACAAATCCATTGAGTTTTTGTTGAAAGACAGTCCTTCAGATTTCTTTAAAAACCAAAGGAAACTATACAGTCGATGGCTTACAGTAATTTATAAGCCACACAGGGTTTTGAAATAATGATTATGGGTAATGGCCTCTTTTTACCATTGTTAAAAAGAAAAAAAAATTGTTATGCGAGCCGGAAGATGTCGGAGGCAGATGCAGCGTTCGGTGCAGGCAGAATTTATTAAAACGGCAGGCAAAATCAGGGTCAAAACAGTCCAGAGTCAAAATACCAGAACGAGAAACCAGGGAGCAGACGAGAGGCGAAAACGAGAAACGGAGCCAAGGTCGAACACGGTAAGCGATGCGATAATCAAAAGCAATAATATAAACGCCGAGTGACAAGGTAGGGCCCGAGTGACTTAACAACGAAAGAGTGAACAGGGAGTGACTAAATAGTGGCGGTGAAATGGGACACAGGTGTGTGTAATGAGTGCATGATCAGAATTCGGGTGATGGAGTGACCCGTGATAGGGTGGGTTTGGTCGCTGGAACCGCCCATGGGTGTGACAGTAATAATATTAATTATGTCAAGATAACAGTTAGATGCTTTAAAGTAAATACTTCATTATGGCTATAACTGAATTTATAGGCACTGCTCAGAAAAATTAGGGGATATTTTATCATGGGATATTTAATTTTCTATTTTCTGACCAATATATAATTAAAATAGATAATTAACTATTTATAATTCACAAATAAATAACGCATTTATGTTGTGGACATGATATGGATTTGTTAATGAAAGTCTGTCATCTTTTAGTTTTTGTTCCCATGGTTGCGAGATAAAGTAAATAAAGTGTCATATAATTCATTACAGAGATTGTAGGCTGTTTTGGTAATGATAGTAATGGTGGGGACGATTGTTCAAGAATATACAAAAAAATAATACATAAAACAAGGTTTTTCTACTGTTAGTATGTAACACACAGTTTATATGATTTAAAATATTTATTTATAACCTGTCTTAAAGGCTCCCCTCACTGAAGAGGCATCTGTATATAATGTGTATTCTCCATGTTTTTTTGTTGAAACAGTGTAAATGTATAGCAGTACTCCTCCCCGCTGATTTTAAATATTAAATTGGTACCCCATTCAGATGTGGCCAACACTGGCTCTGGTTTCTGTAGAATAACTGTGTGACTGGATTAAGGCTAGAAAATCTGAGAGGCAGGATTCCTTTGTGACAGGATCACAGTTACAGTACTTTATTGAGTGGAATAATTACTCTAACATGAATTAGGATTCTGGTTTTATTGTTAATGAATGTATTATAAAGAATGTGGAGGTTAATTGCACTAGTGTTCACCGTTTTCCCAGTGCCCATATGTTGGCGTTAAAAAAAAATAATAAATTTGGTCTATTATGATGTTGCCAGGTACCAACAAAAGATTCTGAAAGTGTTTATAAGCTTTGAAGTGCCTGCCTCTGGCCTATTGCCTCGCCTCTCTAAAGGAATGTTTTAAATTAGGAAACTCTTGTAAGTAAGTAAATTCAAGTCTAAAAGATCTGTTAGTCTTAGGGAGCCTTGACTTGTTTAGTCAAAGCCATAAAATAAAAGACTAAACAGTAAAGGACAACAGTCTGTGCTAATTTTCTAACTTTGAAGTTCAATTGACGGTTTTCTTATTAGGATCTACTCTAATGTGAACTGTTCCCAGTTTTGACTCGTTGTTTAGCCAGTTAATCATCTTAATGAGATCACCAGTTGTACCTAGCAAGTTAGATAACTGATAAATGCTGAAATGATTCATACATACCAATATTTGAATAGACTTTGTTTTACATATGAGTAAATGTGACTTAAAACCTCATGAGATGTTCAGACAAGTTGAACCAACAAGGGCCTGCATGTCCTCCCCATGTCTGCGTGGGTTTACTCCAGGTACTCTGGTCTCCTCCCACAATCCAGAGACATGTGTTTTGGTTATTTGATGTCTCTAATGTGGCCCTTAATGTGTGACTGTTTGCGTGTGTGTGTGTGCCCTATGATGGATTGACGCCACATCTAGGGTTGTTAGTGCCCTTGCACCCAGTGTTGCTGGGTGGGTATCGGCTGGCCCGCCACCCCGTGTGGATGAAATGGAAGATAATGAATTAATTAATGTAGTTATTATGTAATTCATTTTCTCTACCGTCCCAACATTTTCTGATTGGAGTTGTACTATTATCTTATCTCAGACGATCACTACCTGGCTTGTTGTCCACAATCCTAGTTTCTGAATTTGGCTGTAGACGATGCAACAGTTCTGTGTGGACTTGGTGGATCTTTCTTGGTGCTGGTTGTTGAAGTCTGTTGCTATGATACGCCAGCTGCATTCCTCGGACATCAGAATCGTCAATTCCATCTTCCTTTACCTGTGACAAACAAGAAAAGTTTTGAAATGTCTGTGTTGATAACTTTTGAACTACAAGATTACAAATCTGATTGTGGATTTCTGAGACAATTTTGGTCTTCTTTGATAGTCTACATGCCCACTGTCCCATTGAAAAACTTGTCTTTGATCCAATATGGCAGCTTTCGAGATTGCAGACATCTTCCAGACATAGCATACTTGCTGGGGTATTCAGATTTGTCTATTAATTAAAGGGTGCTTTGTGTATTTGGAATATATGTATATGCTACACTACTTTATATAAGGCCCTTAAGAATGCACAGATTTTGGAGTTCAGGACCAGTCCCTTGCAGATCCAGAGGGCAGATAAACAGGTCAATATAGAGGCAGACGTGACACGTGGTGAATGGATGGATGAATAAAAAGGTCGATATACTGTAGTAACAGACAGATATAGGTAGGCAAAGAGACATGACATGTGGACGTATGGGTGGAAGGATAGAGAGATGAATGAATTAAAGGACAGAGATGGATGACCAGAGGATAGATAAACAGGACAAAGATTTGTAGATGGATCCAAACATGCTTGTGTGGATTGATGGATAAACAGGCCCATATAAAACAGAAAGAGTGCACAAAAATACAAGGCATGCAGAAAGATTGATTGAAGGAAGATGATACATATACCGATGGACGAATGGACAGAAAGAGATAAATAGATAGATGGGGGTAGACATGTTTTCTTAATATTGTAGTACTGAGAAAGACAAATATGCTAGAGAGACAGAACCAGGGACACAGACAGACTGAGTCAGACAGGTTGTACCTTAAATAAAAAGTCATAAAACATTGAGGAATGTCTGATAAAGTAATGGAAGGGCTGTCTTTTGACAAAGCTTAAATCTCTTAAAATGTCTTATTTAATATGACAAGGTCTCTGAAGATCTGAAGTTTTATTATATTTTACGCATCAGGAGAGAGAAAGAGAGACCACACACAACAGGAGCTCTTTCTCTTTTACCTCGAAATCTCTGTAGTTTTGGTCGCGTTTGGATTCAGCCTCTCTAGGGGGCTCTGTCAGGGACTTAAAAAAGTGCTGAAAGTGCACACTGCAGAGCAATCCGTTGCTCCACCGAGGTTGGAGGCAAGATGAAATACTGTCTGTCTGAAGCAAACAGTATGAACTGCTTTGTCAACTCGGGCCTCTTTTTCAGTCGTGTGACAAATGTCAACGATTTTAATGTAAATATCAGGAATAAAACAATGTCAAGAATGTCAAGATCACAAAAACGACAAAATCACACCAGTACAGCGTTATATGAAAACCAAATACTAGCACAACAATCAAGCACTTTTTAACGACCATCCAATCAGCATCCATTTGCTTTAACGATCAAGGTCTTAACAATAAGCGCAGGAAATAAGGACCTATCCTATAACTGTGGATGCTACAACTGTACATATCTGGTCAAATAAAACAAGATTTTGCACGTGCATGTTTACTGCCATATATATAATTCATTCAAGTCATCCGTTGATGTTTTGCTTACATATTTTTATAATTTTTACCGAATAATGATTTACTTTGTGTTCGTACATGCATTATTCCTGGTTTTGAAAAGCATCAGCTGTTCTGAAAATAAGTGATTTTTCCAGTAGACTCATTACCTCTTGGTTGTGTGCAGCCAGCGATGTATATTTATGTTCCATCGTATGCATTTCTATTTTGGTTCTACAGTGTGTGATCATTTACATGTTCTTGTATCTAAAGATCAACAGTGTTAATATGTAGATCAGCTTAGGCTTGGGACGCTGTGTAGACGGTAGGGTTCCGCTCATTTTAGTAGCATTTTTTGCACGTCTATGTACTCTTCGCATGCAGGTTTCTTCTGAAAATGTCTTTATGTTATTACAGTGGCATAAAAAGACAATGGGGCTATGTTAATGTGCCTTCACATTCCATTTCATTCACTGCATGTGCTAGTTAAAAAGCACGTACCTGTACGATTGCCTCAACAATGTAAACTTGTTTAAATATAATTTAAGTTGCATTTAGGCAAACTTTGATGTGGTTCAGTAGCGTTCCCATGTACGGTCCTCTGTAATTGTAAGGGTCTGCTGTCTCTACTCATGCACGACTCCTTATTAGCCCATGTTTCATTAATTTGTTTCTGAACATGCTCTGGCTTGAGTGAGTTGACAAGCATATAAATGAGATTTAAGCCTCCCATCTGCTCCTTGCACGCGGTGCTAATAAGATGAGTCACTCAAATGAGAACTTCTTTGCTGTAAGCCTCGCAGCATGTATACCGCAAATCTCAACTAGAACAAGTTAATCTCATTAAAATGTGGGTTTCATTCCGTCAGATGGAATTGGGGTTCAAATTAACACTGAGCCACAGTATCAGACGATTCTCTTTTACCGAAATAGAATTTCGATTTCACTTGTCGGTTCCTAACAACTCAGTTGTGTGTCATGTGATCACTTACGTCATCGCTAGGTTTTGTTTAGCAGAAAATAAGAGTACAAAAGTGCTTAAAGGTTTAGTTTCAAGATATTAATAGATTTTAATTGGGAGAAAGATTTTAATGTGGTTTCTGCTTTCTTAAAGAGGACGGGTTTTTGGTCCTCCCAAAGTTTCTTCCTTCTACATTCAGGGAGTTTTTCCTTTCCACTGTTGCCCTTGGCTTGCTCAATTTGGGATTGGCCTATTAAGATAATATAATATTGTAAAGTCGCTTTGAGACAATGCTCCACTGTAAAAAAGTGCTATATAAATCAATTTGATGTTGACTTGGTACCTGGACTGGTACTTTTAAAGGTGATATATTTAAAAAAAAAAAAACATTTATTCACCATAATGGAATTCATAAATTGGACTCAATAAGAACCGTAATTGATAAGAAGAATCAGAATCAATAAAATGCATATGATAACCATCAGTAGTCACAGTAGAGTTACAAATCTTTATCCAACCAAAATTAGTTGTTGTTGCTCAGTGTGGTCTAAGACTGTAATTCCCTTTTCCGTCAGAAGGTGTCATAAACATTTGCTTGTACAAGATTTCTGTCATTCAGATGCGAATAGGTGTATATAAGACATTTTCATTTTCTATTATAATTCTTAGGGAAGAGATGCTGACCGGATGGACATTAAACAGCGCATACCTGTACTTGAAAATCATACTCAAGTAGAGTAATTAAGTAAATGTACATTCTGAGTGTCAACCACTGAAATATATAGTACATTTGAAAGTGTGAGAGTATTTATGTGTGATGGCTGCAGTCTGTATGATTTGTGGTAAAACATTCTGAAAATCCTAATGATTAATTCAAGCTGACATTCTGGCCTATCAAACAAGCAGTGGCTTGCCATCTGAATGTTAAACAGATTGGTCTTTCAAGCCTAATGTGATTCATCACCACCTTGAGTGATTAACCTCAGGGATACAGCAACATTAATTTTATTTGATGCAAGGGCATGATCAAAAGTTTACACGTTCTCTGAAAAATGAGCGTCACGGTATGGTAACTGCTCATGCTTTTGCAAAGTAGCCCGAGAAAAAAAATCACCCATTATTAATTGTTGCTGTCAAATGCTGTCCAATGGCATAGGGCACATGGCAGGAACACCCCCCAGACATGGTGCCAATCCATCACAAGGCAGGCACACACACATTGGAGGCAGTTTAGAGAGTATAGAGAGTATTTGGACTGTGGAAGGAAACTGGAGTAGCTGGAGTAAACCCATGTGGATACAGAGAGGACATGTAGACTCCACACAGAAAGGACCTAGGTCACTGTACCTGGGGACTGAAGGCAGGACCTTCTTGTAACCGAGCCACTGAGCCACACTTAGAGACACCAATTAAACTTAGACACATGTATTTTTAGTGTGGGAGGGAACAGGAGTACCCGGAGTAAACCCATGTGGATACAGGGAGGACTTGAGGACTCCACACAGAAAGGACCCAGGCCACTGCACAAGCCAGAAAGTTTGCGAGGGTAGTTCTGGTGCATGTAATATCATGGCTTCTTGTAATAATCCAATAACTCAGACTTTTAAATTCCTTTTGACATTATAATGATCCATTTTATATAATTCTAACATTTATCTGTCAGCACGGCGGAGCAGGAAAATATGCAGAAATCGTGTTTTTTAATCTGGTTATCACAGTGAAGTGTTTCCTATGATCTTTTTCCCATCCACCTGCTAAGCAGGCTATAATTAATGCCACTCTTTTGGCATGCATCGGTGCTCTAGAGACTGCGGCGTTTTCTTTCTGTGCACACCCCGCTTTAAGTTGAAGTGTGGGAGTATGAACTGGAAGGACTCCAGTAAAACTGCTTTCGGAAATTTATGAGTCATTTACTTTTTGTTTTGAAGAAAAAATATATATTTTTCATCAGGATTTAATGATAACCCTCAGGGACTGAGGAGACTTGCTTAGGGTGAAAAGCAAAATAAAAAAAACAATATTTGAAGAATAGAGGTCTACAGTACTGTACTATATA
>JAUZST010007774.1:0-13967 GCA_034779995.1 Parotocinclus haroldoi | reverse complement strand
GAACTCATAGGGTACCGCTATAGGGTACAGGAACTCATAGGGTACCGCTATAGGGTACAGGAACTCATAGGGTACCATTATAGGATACAGGAACTCATAGGGTACTGCTATAGGGTACAGGAACTCATAGGGTACCGCTATAGGGTACAGGAACTCCCATGAATCGTGGATCCAGATCAGGACACAATGATTATCAGGTTCCAAACGGAACGACACGCCCACTCATCACGGGTGTAATGATGATGCTCTTCAGAACCTTCTACAGTCTTCAGCAGATAAAAGAATCCATACCACTGGTCACCGGGCAGCAGTCCAACACCATGGAGCTGATTTGGTACAATCTGGTTACAAATCCGTTATTTGTGTTACAGCGGAATAACGAGAGCTGGGAAATGACAGGAAGAAGGAAGATAGTTGTCGTTTGCTTTTCTGTTGATGTTCTTGTTGAATAAAAATATCAAACGCTTCCTTATTAATCGCTTCAAATTTTTGTGAGTAGTGTTTTTTAAAATAGATTTAATAGGTTTATAAATTAAGAGAATTCCCTGAAGTGTTTGAGACGCAGTGAGATCTGGAACCTGTGTATCCTGCATCCTACCACCTTATAGGTGATGCCATTAAAGTCATGGCCTTCCTGCCACCCTGCTTGTGCGTTTGATCACTGGACTGTATGTTTACTGGGCTCATCCCTCTGTTTTGGTTTCCTTTGGTATAAACAAAGCGACTCGACTCGACTCGACTCAGCTCCTCCCCTCACCTCGGCCAGCACACCACTCCAACAACCAAAATCATATATTAAATACGATTTACCACAATAAAGCATTTAGAGAGATTACCGAAGGTCAGATGGTGATATAAAGGATAATCAGCATCATTTATAAACACTCATTTACACACTCCTGCTTCCTGTACGTATTAGGTGTGTGTGTTCTGTCAGCGTTCACTAAACCTAAATCCCACAATCCTAATCCAGTCCCTTCTGTAGATCCGTTTGTTTAGATGACACACGGTGAAATCACCTTTAGATCTTACACTGTATCGCCAAAAGTATTTGCTCACCCATCCAGATGATCCAGTCACTTCCATGGCCACAGGGGTATAAAATGAAGCACCCGGGCATGCAGACTGTTTTTACAAACATTTGTGAAAGAACGGGGGTCACTCTCAGGAGCTCGGTGAATTCCAGTGTGGAACTGGGATAAAATTCCACCTTTGCAACAAATCCAGTCGTGACATTTCCTCCCTCCTAAATATTCCACTGAGCTGTATTATAAGAAAATGGAAGTGTTTGGGAATGACAGCAGCTCAGCCACCAAGTGTTAGGAAAGGTAAAGCTCATAGGTGCGAAAAGGTCACCATGTTTCTGCAGAGTCGATCACTACAGACCTCCAAACTTCACGTGGCCTTCAGATTAGTTCAAGAACATTTTGCAGAGAAAGCTTCATGGAATGGGTTTCCATGGTCGAGCAGCTTCATCCAAGCTGTACATCAAGTGCAATGCAAAGTGTCATATGCAGTGGTGTAAAGCACGCTGCCACTGGACTCTAGAGCAGTGAAGGCGCTTTAGAGGCGCTCTAGAGCAGTGACGAGTCGCGCTTTTCCATCTGGCAAGCTGATGGACGAGTCCGGGTTTGGAGGTTGCCAGGAGAACGGTACTTGTCTGACTGCATGTGCCAAAGAGACACAGGATGCAGGAAACACAGGTTCCAGATCTCACTGCATTGTGTTACCTCATTAAAGCATCTTTCTACTCTCCCAACAGAAGAAATTCTACCTGCCCTCCTACCATTCATCACCTCCATCATCAACAACTCGCTTTCATCTGGTCATGTGCCCTCAGCTTTCAAGACTGCTAGGATTATACCTTTACTGAAGAAACCCACTATGGATCCTTCAGATATCAAAAGTTACAGAGCAGTATCACTTCTCTCCTTCCTATCTAAAGTCTTAGATACAGCCAATTAGCTCTTTATCTATCCCAGAACAGCCTTCAAGATCCAAACCAGTCAGCTTTCAAAGCTGCACACTCTACAGAGACGGCCATCTTGGCTGTTACTGATAAACTGCATGCTGCTAGATCTGCCAACCAGTCATCTGTCCTTATTTTACTAGATCTCTCAGCAGCTTTTGACACAGTCAACCATGAGACTCTTCTGTCCATCCTCTTGAGTCTTGGAATCCAGGGAACAGCCTGGCTGTGGTTTGCTTCTGGTGTCCCACAAGGCTCAGTGCTTGGTCCTCTCTTGTTCTCCCTCTATACTCGCTCTCTTGGTGAGCTTATATCCGCACATGGCTTTTCATATCACTGCTATGCTCAGTGATATACTCAGCGTGTATAGCTGACATATCATCATGGATGGTGGATCACCAGCTAAATCCTGATAAAACAGAAGTCTTACTCTTCTCAGGTGACTCTTGTCCTCTCAGTTGACAAGGCTAGGATCTCCCCCTCTGTCATGGCTCCCAACCTGGGAGTGACTATGGACAACCAACTGTCCTATTCTAGCCACATTGCTAACGTCTCCCGGTCATGTTGCTTCCTTCCTTATAACATCAAAAGGATCCGTCCATTTCTTTCCACAGAGGAAACTCAGATTCTGGTTCAGTCCCTCATCATCTCGAGACTGGATTACTGTAAGTCTCTCTTAGCGGGGCGGGGCTTCCTCTGACCGCTATCCAATCCCTACAGCTGATCCAGAATTCAATGTTCAATGTTCCTAAGTTCACACACACTACCTCACTGCTCCCATCTCTCCACCGGCTCCCTGTAGCTGCTCGGATCAGATTTAAAACTCTAATGCTTGCTTACAAAGCTAAAAATGGACCTGCACCCTTCTACCTCACAGCACTTATCCCACCCCACACTGCACCCCGCTCACTCCGGTCCTCTAGCACTGCTTAGACCGGTCCCCCCGTCTCTCAGGGGACGAGGAAGGCCTTCATCTAAACTCTTCTCTGTTTTGGCTCCTAAGTGGTGGAATGAACTTCCCCTCAACATTCAAACAGATGAGTCTCTGGCTATCTTCTAATCTTCTAACGCCGTTTAAAAACCCATTTATTCCCCATTAACCTCAACTAACCACTCGCTCTTTTCCTATTATCTCTAAAAAAAACCCACAACTTTTACAGCATCAGAAGTTTATTCTTGTTTAGATTCCTTTGTATTAAGAATGGATGATGTTACTGATGCCTTAAAGCACTTTTGTACGTCGCTCTGGATAAGAACGTCTGCTAAATACTGTAAATAAAAATGTTTTCTCACCTATAAAGAATTTAGAAATCTTTTTTTTTTAATCTTATTTTAATTTTAACTGTCAGAAACAGAATCTAAAAAAACACCGCAGAAAATCACATTGTATGGCTTTTAAACAACCAACCAGTAAGAATTCTCTCTCTCACAGCCCCGCCCATTCTGCACTCATTACCTGTATTAATTACACCTGTCTGAACTGGTTACCTGTATAAAACACACCTGTCCATACACTCGATCAATCACACTCCAACCTCTCCACCATACCTAAGATCAAAGCGCTGTCAAAGGACACCAGGGAGCAAATTTATAGACCTGCACACGGCTGGGAAGGGCTACAGGACGATAGCTAACAGCTCAGTGAGAAGAAAGTTCTGTTGGCGTAATTATTATTAAGTAATTAGGAAGATTCTGAGAAAGGTCAGGAATCGGTCCAGAACTACATGGGAGGAACCTGGTCCATGACCTGAAGAGATGACCGTTAGTAACACATTAAAATCCTGCAGGGAATGCAAGGTCTCCCCGCTCACCCCAGCAAACGACCAGGACCAGGACCAGGATCCAGAGGAGGTCTGGGAGAAGGTCATGTGATCAGGTCAGAGCAAAATAGAGCTTTTTGGTACCAGTTTTAGTAGAAACAATATCATGTAAGTAAAAGTAAACATACAATTACAGCTAAAAATATTATGCTAAAGTAAAGTAATATGTAGCAATTTAGAGACACCAATTTACCAAACACGTGTATTTTGGAACTCTTTCCCGGTAGCAGGGCTGGAAATCAAACTCAGTCCTCTGAAGCCTTACAAAAAAGGTCCCAGAACACAACAGCTCCATTTTTAATAGCAAAGGTTCCAGTTCCTCTATTAACGTTTCCAAATCAAACAGCCACCCTACAAAAAGGTTCACGAGTACCAAAAACTAAAATACAGTTCCACCGGCACACAGATCCAAAGGTTTCGGTTCTAGTTCCAGTACCCATGTTTCTATTTACAGTACAAACAGTAATTATCATTTTCACATCCCAACAGCTAAAACCGGGACTATAGGCACCAGTACCAATTTCAGCACCAAAGTTCTAGGTACCCGTACTAGTTCTGGTACCATTGTTTCCAATTTCATAAGCAAATGATCAGGTTTCAGTTCCAAACCCTGAACTTCTAGCAGCAAAAGGCTGTGCTAAAACTACAAAACCAAATGAATAGTTCCAGCACCAAACTCTAGCAGGATTCAAACGGACTAGTTCTGGTAATAAATGTAAGAGTCCTAGTACCAAAGTGTCTACTGTCAGTACCGAAACTTTCGACTCTGGTTCTGGTTTCAGCCCTGATATACCAATGTACGGTACCAATAAGGGCACAGATTCTAGTACCTACACCCACCAGTCCCGGTACCAAAGGTTCTAGGTCCTGTACTGCAGGTACCAGTGCTAGGTCTAGTTCTAACTAACAAAGGTTCTAGTTCCTCAGACACAACCCGATACACAGGGATAAATCCCCGCTAGACTTTATTTCCATTTTCTGTTCTTTGCTTTTTAATGATGAACTTGGTTATGGATCAAACAGCGCCGCTCCCAAATATAAACCCAAAAAGCGCTGCTTTATCGCTGTGTTTCTGTCCTAAAGTAAAGAAACGAGCACAGTTACACAGCATTTACACTCAAACTGTGATGATTGTGATGGTTTTGCAGCCGCGGCTCAACTTCACTTTCACTCACCTCAGAACCTACGGAACCGAATCTTCTTTCCTACAGATCAATATCACGATTTAATGACGGATTATCGGTCCGGATCTCGCTTTAGATCGAAACTAACACGTGAGACTAAAAACCAGGAGTAAATCAGAGCCGTAATTGTTCTTCTTCTTTGCACGTTAAACGGGCTTAGTGATGTGTCGCTCCGGAACGAGTCAGTACAGAATCGATTCCTGATTCGACTCGCGCTGAAGAGTCACAGAAGAGCTTTTTGTAGAAGGACATGGTTGGGGTTCATGTGAGTTAGCTGCTGTCGTGTGTAATTAAATAAAGATCAGATTCGAATAATTTCTCTCGCAGCCTCTATCTGTTACTATAAAGGTGTACCACAGGGGTCAGGTTTAGGTCCAACACCGTTCTATATTCTATATTCTATATGCAGTATCATCTCAAGTGGCTACAGACTGAAACATTACCAAAAAAAAAGACAGCAAAGATATTTTAAGAGATAAAAGCAGTTACAGGAAAAATGAGCTTCTTTACTTTTATAGCAGCTTTATTCTGTCTTGTTTCATCATTATTGATTCCATCGTTTAGTCGTTAGCAGACCATGTGCCTCCAAGGACCTCCCACTGAGGACTGATTTTAAAATAACTAACTAAATATTACTATTATATTATTTACTTACTTTTACTGTCACTTTAATATACTGTTAAGCATTTACCTAATTACCATCTAGGCCACCCATGGAGGGCGGGTCCCTTTTTGAGTCTCGGTTCCTCCCAAGGTTTCTTCATTCTACTTTCAGGGATTTTCCTTGCCACTGTCGCCCTGGGCTTGCTCTGTTATGATTGGCCTTTTAAGATCATATAAGATTATAAAGATCGTCCAAATAAAGATCGAATTAAAAAAAAAAACTATCAAAACAAACTGGAGCCAGATTGAGGATTACAGAAAGTTCAGTCAGTTCTTTCTGACATCTGCCAAGAAGAGAAGAAATCGTTTTGTTATTATTATTATTATTATTATTATTATTATTATTATTATTATTATTATTATAATTATTAAACAGAAAACAGCTTGAGTTTGTTCATCCCTTTGGAACGTGAGAGGAAAGGAGAACATGCAAAAATCCACCCCCAAATCTGCACGCACTTTTAAAGGGAACCTTAAATACGGAAGAGGAATTAAACGACACCAGGAATGTTTTAAAAGCTAAATAAAGATGACGTAAAGAAGTAGAAGTGACGTCATGAGCTGGGATGCTCGGATGCTGCTGCAGGTCTGATTTATTCAGATTCCTTTGATGCAGTCGGGAAAGTTTTTTTTTTTTTTTTTACATTCCTAAAGTAAACCTAGCGCACGATAAGGGAGAACCGAAAGCACCGCCTCTTTGTTGGGAGAGCTGAACCGATTCATATGACTCGTTGAACTGACTCGTTAGTGTTTGAGTAGTGCGCAGCACCGCCACCTACTGGTCTGGAGAGAGGGGTAGGCAGGAGGGCAGGGTTTGGATGGTAAATAAGCCCTAAAATCTTAATGAAATCGTCATTTAAAAACTCAGATCAATAAAACTGAACAATTAGCTTGGGATATGATTAGATTAGATTAGATGTGTGTTTTTTATATATAAGATACCTGGCATGATGTTTCTGAAGCTGAAACACTTCTTTGTGGGTGTAAATTTGGATTAAAAAACCCCCTTTATGTGTCCTGGATATGAGGTGCACACGCTGAGCGGCTTAAATCGGTAATCGGGTTGGGGCGTCCACATACTTTTGGTCTGATTTCGAGGTCCTGTGGAGGGAGAGGTGTCGGCTGAGACCCCCGGGGCGTCTGAAACTCTTAGCCCCACCGTGAGCAGGGGGAAGTTTTTCTTCTCTCCGTGAACCTGCTGATGGCGCCTGAAGGAGTTCCGGTCCCTAAACCCTTTGGTGCACTGGGGGCAGCGGTACGGCTTGAGCTGGGTGTCGACTCTCTGGTCTTTTTTGAGGTTTCTTGCTGCAGTACGAGCACCTCCTCAGGTTCTCAGCTCCTAGCGGGGTGGTGCTTCTGCTCCTGCTCTTGCCTGGAGGCGCTCTGGACGTATTCCTGGCTGCGGCGTCTCATCAGGTGTTTGTGCAGGTACAGCTGGTCAGAGTAAGTAAGGGAACACGAGGAGCAGGAGATCATGAAGGCGAGTCTCTAGGGCTCTGGGTTCTCTTACAGAGATCATCTTCATCTTCATCTTCTTCCTCTTTAACACAGATGATGTTCAGGCTGCTGTCCAGGTGGCCTTCAGGATCCGATCTGCTCAGCTGCTCCGCCTCTTCCTCCTAATGGGCAGATAAACAAAAACACATCAACACTCCCCAAATCCAACCAACCACGCCCCCAAATACAGAGCCTGATCATCAATAACCGGATCAATAATCACCACTTTCACACAGACGCTCATCGTTCCTCTGCTCTCCAGATCTTCTCAGTCCACCTACCACAGCCAAAAATGTAAAGACAGACAAGTCAGATATTCTGATAATCCTGATTACTGATCTAAACTGGTTCCTATTGCTGACCGGTTGCTGGTTTAACTGGTCAGTGCTACCCACATATCTGAGTATTCATCTGGAACTGGACCTTTTTCCTACAGTCCAGTCCCAAGTGTGCTGCAGTGACATCAGGATCAGCTTCACTTTCACTTACCTTCAGATCTGAAGTTCAGAATCTCATCAAAATCACCCAAATGATAATCAGATTCTGTTCTTTATTACAGAATGGAATCAGATCCTAAATCCTGTAGCTGTTCTGTTTAATCTAGATCACAGCTCCAGCTCCTTCTTCTTCTTCTTCCTTCTTTAACTGGGGGACCAGATTTTGGATCCATCACTGCCCCCTAGTGGTGTCAGATGTGTGGGTATGAGCGCAGGGTTTGCTGTTCTTGTTGTCGTTGTCCCAAAAATGAGACGGCGCCATTTTTAGAGTTAGTAATGAGATAAGAACGAAATATTGACGTGATTGTAAACATGATTTGGTCCAAGAGGAGCTTCCAGGAAAGACTGAGTGTTTGAGGGGTCAATGATCAGAGGAACTCCCTCCAGTTTATAGTTTCAGAATCTGGAGGAATTTCAGTACTGCTCTCTACTTTCTACTCATGTTTCCTAAACAGGATCATTACTTTAGATTGTATAAATATGTTTATTTCTTATTTATTTAGAAACAATTTTGGGAGAATACTGCAACACCGGCAGCGTTATAAATGCCGTGTGGGGTCGTCTAATCCTTTATAATATTCAGCATAACGTATTTTATTCCCAAAAGCACGACTCCACCTTATTGTTATGAATCAGACCCTAAAGGTTTATACTAAGGTTAACTAAACTGTTACGTACGTCAGCGTCATGGATCTGTGTTTCTTACCCTCAACAAAAGACGTCCTGCTTCCAAAACGGAGCTGGTTTTAAAAAAAAAAAAAAAAAGCCGGAGTTCTGTTCTATCTGAGGGAGGGGAGGCTGGATGGAGGGGATCATCCCATTTCCCAGGACGGGTGGACCTCGTTGGACTTGAGAGCTACAAGAACAGAGCCAGGCTCAAGCAACGGATGATCTGTGTATTCGAACGATTATTGGCTTATATTGGCATCAGAACGTTTTTAGATTAGACAAAACATCTGTAAATACGATTAGTTACAGGAACTCTATACAATACAGCGAAATGTAAACGACATAAACATCCGAATCGCCACAAAACTCAGCGTTTCTGTAAATAATCAGGAAAATACAGACTGCATTTCCAAAGAACAGAGAGATTTAGTGGAAGAACATTACAAAACAAACACTTATAACGACTAATAAAGACAAAGAGAAGCTTTCCACGATTAATCAGTCCCGATTTGCATAATTAAAGGACGTACTATTAGGCGTGGTTACTTAGCAATAAAAACCTGTACTACGGTTCCTAAACTCTAACCTGTTTCACAAAACACCCGAATTTGTTCGGACGGAAACACAAGCACGCACAAATACAGAATAATTACATCCACTACTATTTAAAAAAAGACACTTCATTGTTAAGGCTCGATGTGTTTACCCACAATCACCCTCTGCTTTTAGAAAAAAAAATACAAATCCATTACACTGATAGCGTTATAACGTCCAAATACGTGGGTTAGTAATATTCAATATGAGAGACATAAAGTCTGATCACTACAGTCCAGCAGATCTGCTCGGTCTGATTTTCTAATCAATCAATATATTGTGATTACTCTCCGTATAATAAACAGTTCTTTACTAATTGGGAACGAGCGTTGATCGGATGGACGTTAAACAGCGCATACCTGTCTATTTCCTCCTAAATAACCAGACTGAGGGGTAACTGGGCCTCTACCCAGTGCTACCCGGGTTAAGAAATGACTTCTGGGTATTCTGAGGGCCCTCGAGTGATGCTGCGGTCTGACCCCAAATGGGGCGAGCGGTTTGTTTCACTGGACCTCCTGCCTATGCTAAAGGGACGTGGACATGGTGAGACTGGGATTTGGAAGACCAAAGCTGGGGGGGGGGGTGTGTAGCTTTTATTACCTGTCCAAATTGGACTGCTGGGGACATATAATTAAAATAAATAGGAATTTAAGGCACCGGTAAAACCAGGGACCTGGGCCATGTTTCTTGTCTTCTGCACCTCCCTTATTTTACTACAGGACCTTCGGAAGGGTCACCTGACCACAGAATAATAATAATAATAATAATAATAATAATAATAATCCAGTTATTGATTAAACATTAACAGTGTGTTTATTGCTCAGACATCGAGCTGCCTTGCATCTATAAAGACCAAATAGTTTAATAAACGAAATCTAAACGTAAATGGTACAACTAATCTTAGATCTCAGCGGGACAGGACGGTCTAAGGTTTGTCTTACGGCTTCGGGACGCTTTTAGGTCTGCGCTGATCAGAATCTTCCAAGAGTACCGAATAATCAAGTGTAAGAACTTTTTTTATGACTGTAATGGATGTCCTTAATGGATTCGAACCCAGGTTCTTTTGGGTTCTACCCAAAGCTGCCTGAAATACGTTATGTAGATCTATCCTAAACCTTCATGGCTGTTTAGTATCACCCACCATGTCTTGTTTGATTTAGATCTCTCAGTTGATGTGCACATTATCAGGATCACTCGAACTGCCTTCTGTCTTTTATAGATGCTGAGAAACTGGTTCTCTCATTTACATCATTAACATTAGTCCATTTTATATACATCACACGAGACATCCACTGCACTGTACCATCTCTTTTTAATCCGTATGCCCCATTGCACGCTCCACTGGTATTTATAGTACCATCATACACGTGCAGCGCCACCTGCAGGAGAAAGAAGGTACTACCGCTTTTAATATGTGAGGTGACTCGGTTTTTTTTTGGTCTGGGGAGCTGGGTTAAACCCATCCAGTGCTTTCGTTAAAAGACAATGTTTTGTGATTTGGGATTCTGCACATGCCAAGTTCAAAAGGTTTTAGGCGCTAAAACTTGGCGCCGGGTTTCTGGATTTAGGAGTACGGAAAAGACACTAATTGGAACGGATCAGATTATTAGTGTGCATGCAGACACACTCGCGGGGTTAAGATGCGGTTTAAAGTGAGTTCTTGTTTTTGAAGTTCCGCCCTCTTAATAATCTGCCTTCAGTCAAAGCTATAAAATAAAATAAAAAATGAAAAAACATAAGCACCAGAAGCGGGTTTGTCTCGGAGTCTTGGGCTTTTGGGATCCCAAACTCAGTTCTCTCCAAGGTCACACCCCCTGTTGCGACTGGGACGCTTCGGAATGGACGTGAACCTGGTGTAACTGGAGATGATGCAGCCGACTGAAAGTGGTGCTGCACTGCAGGCACGGATACGACTTCTGTCCCGTGTGGACGCTCTGGTGGCGCTGCAGAGTCCCTTTTTCGGCGAAGCTCTTTCCGCACTGCGTGCACTGATAGGGTCTCTCGCCCGTATGCACCCGGTGGTGCTTCTTCAGATTGCCCTGGTCGCTGAAGCTCTTGCCGCAGACCGAGCAGTGGTAGGGCTTTTCCCCCGTGTGGACCCGCTGGTGCAGCGTGAGGTTGTTTTGTTGGGCGAAACGCTTTCCGCACTGCAAGCACTTGAAGAGCTTCTCGCCCGTATGGACCCGCTGGTGTAGCTTAAGGTTGCTCTGCTGGGTAAAGCCCTTGCCGCACTCGGCGCACTGGTACGGCTTCTCGCCGGTGTGAATGCGCTGGTGCCGCTCCAGGTGACTCTGCACGACGAAGCTCTTCTCGCAGTGCGAGCACTGATAGGCTTTCTCTCCGGTGTGAATGCGCTGGTGCGTGGTCAGAGTCCCTTCGTCTCTAAAGCTCTTGCCACAGAGCGAGCACAGGTAGGGTTTCTCCCCGGTGTGGATCTGCTGGTGCCGCCGGAGGACGTACTGCTGCGTAAAGCTCTTCCCGCACTGCAGGCACTGGTACGGCTTCTCCCCGGAGTGCGTGTACTGATGGACCTTCAGATGGCTCTGGTCGCTAAAGCTCTTGCCGCACTGCGAGCACTGATAGGGCCTCACCCCCGTGTGGATGCTCTGGTGCCGTCGGAGGTGGCTCTTTTGGGTAAAGATCTTCTCGCACTGGGAGCAGTGGTAGATCTCTTTATGCGAGCTGTCCGGGGGGAGGCTGTCGGAAAACGCCTGCCTCCTGGGCATCAGATCTGTATCGATCTCTCCCGATCTCAGGAGCCTCACGTATTCCTCGTGGTGGCACCTCTTGATGTGTTTGTGGAGATAAATTTGGGCCGTACAAGACAGCGGGCACAGGTTGCAAGAGAAGACCTTTAGCTGGCTGGTGTTGTTGATTTCTGGACAAAAAAAAAAAACAAAAACAGGAAAGTGTGATGTGCAACAGGTCAGAAGGTCCAGAGCCCAGGTGGATCAGGGATTCGGCAATCGTTTTATACTTAACCACTAGAGGTGCACTTCTTGTTCCAGAGGAAGTCGAAGGTCACGCTGAGATCTTTGGCGTAGGCGTCGTCGTACCACACCAAGAGCTCCTGCCCTGGTTGGATGGTTCGACAGCAGCGGTAGAGAATCCCTCCTCGATACTGGAACGCCACCAGGTTCTGCTCTTCATCGTGACGAGCACAGTTCACGTACCTGACAGAAAGAGAGGCGGAGCCAATGCTTTATCCCCTCCCTCCCTCCCAGCGTCAGTTAGAAATCAGACGGTGTGAGTTTAGCAGCGTGTTCCTCACCTCATCCAGTTGGAATTGAGCTCACTCCTTCCATCGATGTATTCCTCAGCCTGACCCAGCTTGTGGATCTGAAAGAGAACGTTCCATTTCATTCCTGTTCTCCGTCCAAAAACAGGTTTCCTGCTCTGCTGCTGCTGCTGCTGCTCTGCTAACTCACCACCCAGGAGTATCCACTGCTCATGGCTTCCTCTCGCTCTACCACGTCTCCCTGGTAGGGTCCGAAGTGAGCGCCCACCGGAACCGGCTCCCCCGTATTAAACACTCCCAGACCCGCGTTAGGAATGGGCGACTGCAGAACCTCTAGACCGGGCGGGAGGGTTCGTCTGGCTCGCTCGCTCAGCCCCACGGGAACGGGGGTATCGGGGATGAAGAGGGCCGGACCGTGAACCTCACACTTGTTGAAGAAGAAGGATTTACAAAGCTCACAGTCTGCAGAGATTAGAAATCAGTCAGCAGATCACTCACAGATTCCCCTTTAGGGAGGAGCAGGAGATCATGCAGGCGAGTCTCTAGGGCTCTGGGTTCTCTTACAGAGATCATCTTCATCTTCAGCCTCTTCCTCTTTAACACAGATGATGTTCAGGCTGCTGTCCAGGTGGCCTTCAGGATCCGATCTGC
Source organism: Parotocinclus haroldoi (assembly GCA_034779995.1). NCBI lineage: Eukaryota > Metazoa > Chordata > Actinopteri > Siluriformes > Loricariidae > Parotocinclus > Parotocinclus haroldoi. The sequence goes on along the minus strand of JAUZST010007774.1, from coordinate 1,185 downwards.
TCAGCTGCTCACCACTCCAGATCTGCTCAGCCCGTTAATCCGTAATCCTGATGAAGAAATTAGGAGGATAATAAAAGGAATTAAAGGTTCAGATTGAATCATTTTAAGCAATAAAAGCCACAGGAACGGATCAACAATGAACATTCAGTCTTATCATCAAATCTATAGACATTTTCTATTGTTATTATTTAGGGATTACAAACTATTACTAAATAACTAAACCCCAGATTAAACCTCTAAATCTCTCTCCTCTCTCTTTATAACCTCTGTATTTTGTCGAGCTTAATGATGAATTCCAAAGAATAAACACTTCCGTCTCTTTGCATTCGTTTCTTAGACAGATCACCCTGTTCCGTACACACAGGTACAAATCAGACATTATAATACGGTATAAAACACTTTAAACCGGAGTCTGGCTTCGTTAGCGTTACGTCACAGTGACGCAGGGTCACGTAAGAGTGTACAGATTCACTAAGCATTGTACGGAATACCATAAATAAATACCAAGATAGTGCTTCATTTTCACACATATACCGCCACCTTCTGGCCACCGTCAGGAACATGGGGGCTTCAGGAGATAAAAAATAATTAATAGCAATAAGAACAGCCAAATAATCCAAAAACAAACAACAATAATAACAATTGTTATTTCATGCTAAATATCGGCTCATTTGAAATTTCGTGACAGCAGCACATCTCAGAAAATTTGGGACGGGGCAATAAGAGGCTGGAAAAGTTAAACGTAGAAATAAGAAAAACAGGAGGACCAGATTATCATTAGGTACAATTAGCAATAGGTCATTAACATGACTGGGTATAAAAAGAGCAGGTTGGAGTGGCAGTGGCTCTCAGAGGTAAAGATGGGCCCTGCATCACATCCAGGCTTCTGTACTGGAAATCCCTAAATGGGATCAGGAATATTTCCAGAGAACATTATCCGTGATCACAATTCCCCACACCATCCGACGTTACCAGCTAAAACTCTAGAGTTCAAAGAAGAAGCCGTATCTAACCAAGATCCAGAAGCTCAGACGTCTTCTCTGGGCTGAGGCTCATTTAAAATAGGCTGTGACAAAGTGGAAAACTGTTCTGAGGTCAGAAGAATCCGAATGTGAAGATCTTTATGGAAATCAGGGACGCCGTGGCATTCAGACTAAAGAGGAGAAGGACGACTCAAGTTATTAT
>JAUZST010007773.1:0-13967 GCA_034779995.1 Parotocinclus haroldoi | reverse complement strand
AGAGAGAGAGAGAGAGAGACAGAGAGAGAGAGAGAGAGAGAGAGAGAGAGAGAGAGAGAGAGAGAGAGAGAGAGAAAGAGAGAGAGAGAGAGACTGTGAGCATGTATTTTGATCCCAATCACACAAAAGTCCTTAACATTTATTTAGGAATTAAAGTGACAAACTAACAACGTTAAAGTAAAAGGGGAAAATGTTCAATCTTTTGGAATCTGCATTTTTGAACAAGTGAATGAAACAATGTTTGTATCACCAAATATAAAGTACAAACAAGCTGCATATGATTGTGACGGAGAAACATGAAAAAGGGTTTAAAAAAAAAAATCAAATACAAAAAAAAGAAAATTTGTATTGCAAACATTGAATTGAAACACCTAAATCCAACACACCATCCTGGCTCATATTTTATGCACGCAAATACATTTTTATAGCAGCTGATTGAGCAAAGGAAAAGCTAAAATGAAAAGCTAGAATAACTTGCCTCCTTTCTTAAGCATTATTATTATTATTATTCTCTGCGCATCCTCCTTGCTTTCAGAGAGGAAGTTGGTGCCAAAGTTTAGTGTGACCCATCAGGGCAAAGATCCTAATAAATCCTAAAGCTTGTTATGTTGTGTATTTATAACTCAAGAACATAATTCATTTTAACGTTCACAGCAAACAACCTGAACACAACCTTTGGTTTTTGAGTTCTGGTACAGGGTTTACAGTGCAGAGTAAAGCAGAAAATAGAGAATTAGGAATAAAAGCAATGAGCCTGATCAATGGGAAGTGATGGCCGGCTCACACACATCTGAGAACTAATGCTGAAAATATCAGGTCTTCATTCATACTGTAACTGCAGTGAGCAAACAACACATCTAAGAATGATTTACAGCTCACAACTTTCTACATATCAGTCCGCAGTTTCAATCACTGAGCCAGAACGGTCTGTCATTAGGTTAACATCCATAACGATGTGATGTCTATAGTGGGATTCCTCAGTTTAAGTCTTGGCTTTGACATTATTTCTGTTTACTAAGGGCACACGCAGTGAAAATCAGCCTCCAAAAGTCAAGTTGCTTTTCATTTTCACCAGTGGCTCTTGGTATCTGTTATGTGCACAGATTACATCGATTTAGCAGCAAATAGAAAGATTTAGGAAGGTAAAACGTGGGTAAATATGAAAAAGAGGAGGTTGGCTGAAAAACAAACATGTTTTACATGAAGCAAACGTGCCTTGTGCCTTGTGGTGTTCAGTTTCAAATGTGTCTATTTTTTTTGGAATGATATGGATTTCTGTATTACATACGCCTTTAATACGATCAAACTGATCGACTGCCTTTCATGAAACAAACGGTTCTTTTGATTATGAATCAATCATAATTAAATATGGCAATTGGACCATTTTTAGACACGAAAACACACAAAAATACAAATAAAAGCATATTTGGTGCAGACAGATCAGCCAGTCTGCTGGAATCCGATCTATTCAGTGTTCCCATGGAAAAACTTTGTGATGTGCCGTGTTCTTATGGAAATAGAGCGGTCGTCATGTCTCGCAGTCTCACCCCGCCCATTTTGACTGATGGATTTTGTGCGACTTTATCCCGCTTGCTCTATCACTTTGCACATAGGCCTCCAACATGACGCTGAAACTCTTTCTTCTCCTGGGTCTCATTGGTGAGTTTCTATCGATTCGTTTTGACTTCCGAAATCCGAAATAAAGTCATTCAGGATTTTGTATCTTCCGGTTCTAAAATAATTTTGGATTCCTTACTACTTCAGTGAAGCAATTTGCGACTTCAGTTAGGACTATTTACGCTTACTACATCACAGTTTTATTAAATAAATCATTTAAGATGTGAACGTTTTACACATTATTACACGTGACACACTAACCCTCAAGAGGATGCAAAGGCAACTTGACTGGCACAAGGACTTTTTTTTACATGTAAAAATGTAAAAAGCTGTATGTAGTGGAAAAGATTATACTCACCTGCCACTTTATTGTCTTGCTACTACCTTTTGACTTTAGGTCGACCTTAATTCCTTGTGGCACAGATTCTTCAAGGTACTGGAAACCTTTGTAGCCTCAGTGGCCTGTTCCTGGCTGCCCGGAGTGGCACCCGGGGTGGTCTTTTGCTCCTGTGCTTGATAAGTTGTCCCTGAGTCAAAGATGATCTTCTGCATAGCTTGGTTGTTTTCTGGCAACTGGAAAAAAAAAAACCCACAGAGTTCAGCAAGTAAATGAGAAACAAAGCAATGTTATGATAACCAGTTTGACTGGAGCATTGTGGGAACTGTGCGAATTATCCCTCTTTTGATTCATTCGTCACAGGCACTGACACACTGTTTTAATTTTTTGTTTGTGTCCTTTGGGTGATGTCTATGGATGTTTTTCAGTTCAATTCAATTCAGCTCGATTTAATTTGTTTAGTAATAGACATTGTCACAAAGCAGCTTTACGTTGTTACATAAACATTGTCACAAATGAACTTTGAACAGTTAAGAACCTCCAGACCAGAACAAATACAGAACTTCCCCTTACCGCCCCCCCACCCCCCGCCTCACTTTACATTTATTCTATATTCATGCTACGTTTGATTTAATTCAATTAATCCTATTCAGTTGTATCATGTAGTTTAAATAGGTAGGTAATCTATTGTCCTTAATGAGCAAGCCAAATGGTGACAGCGGTAAGGAAAAACTCCCTGCGATTAAGACGGAGAGACTTGTACTATGGGCCTTTATTCATAACTCAAAAAAGGTCTAATGTCTAATAATATACAGCAGGCATAATAGATGTATCATTTAACAAATGGTTGCCCACAGATACCGCCCTGTCCAGACTACAAACCGTCCCTCATAAGTACTACCTGATCATGCAGCAGGTCACGTGGACAGCCGCACAGGAATACTGCAGGGACAACTACGTTGACCTGGCTACGGTCGTAAGTGACGACGATTGGGTAAGGTTAAAGAAAGAAGCAGACAGCAAAGGACTGACAACGTACGCCTGGGTCGGACTGTACAACGATGTCAACTCCTGGTACTGGTCCTACAATGCCACCCCAATGGAAACTTTTGTTTTTACAAACTGGTATGATCTTCAGCCTGATAACAAAGGTGGGCAGGAGTCCTGTACTGGAATGGGACCATATGGATTCTGGTGGGATTGTAACTGTGATATTCTGAAACCTTTTATATGCTATGATGGTGAGTTAACTCAGAATACACATTTGGCTTAAACTAACAAAATAAGCACATGTCTTTGCTGAATATGTTTGGAATTACCTGTAATAAACTGGCACGGAAATGAATGATGGAACCATTTCTAACTCACAGCTCGCTACACTGATGCTGGGAAGTTTGTCGGAGTCAATTCTCCGAAGTCCTGGCCTGATGCTCTGGCTTACTGTCGACAGTTTCACACAGATTTGGCTATTATACAAAACTTGATAGACAACAAACAAGTGAATGATTTTACATTTGTATATGGTAACTCTTGGATTGGTCTGAGCCGGGACACTTGGAAATGGTCAGACCAGACTAACGCTTCGAGTCTCCTGTGGCTTCCTTCAGCACCAAATAATTATTACGGAGATGAAAACTGTGCGGTGGTTTATAACAGTGGCTTAGATGACGATGTATGCACCAAGCTCTACTCCTTCTTCTGCGAAACATGTAAGTTGTCGTTGCAGCTGTGTGCGTTTGCAGTTTTTCCACTCTGTTAAAATAAGAATCGTATCATTTTTATTAAAGTACATTCGATAATTTCATTCAATCATTAGATATTTCGTTTTAAACAGGCATTGACTTTCAGTAATAAGTTGCTTTTTTTCTTTAACATTAGTCTTATTTATCATGTTTCTTCCGTTTTTATCCTTTCCTTCCTTCTGTGTTAAGATCATTGCTTTCTTTTATATATTTCTCTCCTAGTAGATCTTTATTTTGTCTTTAAGTCTTTCGTCTTCAGAAGTGGCAGAAGTAGTACTCTGGTACTTTGCTTAGGTCAAAATATTACCAATGTGATAAAACTAGAAAACAAATTCTGTAAACAGTAAGCGTATATAAAGAGTCGACTAAATGAATCATTTTTAGTAGAACTGCCTAAATGCAAAAGTAAAATAGCTAGATGGATACAACAAACAAATAAATAAATAGATTAATAAAAGCCTGCTATGTAAACGTACAGCTGTTTCTTTAGAAATATATCAAGTAAAAGTATCAAGTTACAGAAATAAGAAAGTACAGATACCCTTAACTTAAACACAGTAACAAAAGACTTAAGTTACTTACTACTTCTATTTACTTCTACTGTCTTTTTATTTTCTTCTTTTGGTCATTTTATAAATTTTTACTTAATAATTGAATGTCCTTACATGTTTTAATTTGTAAGTATTATTACTATTTATCCATTACTATTCATTACCTACCTACCTATCTACCTACCCATCCATCTATCCACCTACCTACCTACCTACCTACCTACCTATCTATCTACCTACCTACCTACCTACCTATCTATCTACCTACCTACCTACCTACCTATCTACCTACCTACCTACCTACCTACCTACCTACCTACCTACCTACCTATCTATCTACCTACCCATCCATCTATCCACCTACCTACCTACCTATCTATCTACCTACCTACCTACCTACCTACCTATCAATCTACCTACCTACCTACCTACCTACCTACCTACCTACCTACCTATCAATCTACCTACCTACCTACCTACCTACCTACCTACCTAGCTACCTATCTACCTACCTACCTATCTATCCACCTACCCATCCATCTATCCACCTACCTACCTAAATATCTATCTACCTACCTACCTAATTACCTATCTATATACCTACCTACCTACCTATCTATCTACCTACCCATCCATCTATCCACCTACCTACCTATCTATCTATCTACCTACCTACCTATCTACCTACCTACCTACCCACCCATCCATCTATCCACCTACCTACCTAAATATCTATATACCTACCTACCTACCTACCTACCTACCTACCTATCTACCTACCTACCTAACTACCTATCTATATACCTACCTACCTACCTAACTACCTATCTATATACCTACCTACCTACCTACCTACCTATCTACCTACCCACCCATCCATCTATCCACCTACCTACCTAATTACCTATCTAGCTACCTACCTAATTACCTATCTAGCTACCTAGCTACCTATCTATCCATCTATCTACCTACCTACCTATCTACCTACCTACCTACCCATCCATCTATCCACCTACCTACCTAAATATCTATATACCTACCTACCTACCTACCTACCTACCTACCTACCTACCTACCCACCTACCTATCTATCTATCTATATTAGTGAAATTAACGTTTATTGATTAATGTTAGTTAGGTATCCCATTAAGTACCATCATTCATGTTTGGGATGAAGCCCAAATCATGACTGGTCTAGTTTACCTTAATATATCTGTCAGCCACTTTGGAGAGAGTCGCTAAAAATGTGTGTGTGCGTGTGTGTGTGTGTGTGTGTGTGTGTGCATATGTGTGTTACAGTTCCTCCATGGAGAGAACAGCAGGTATTGAAGCTACACTTGCAGGATTCTGACCTTAATATTTCTGCTGCACAGTCGTCTGTTTTACAGCAGGTGAGCAAAAGCAAGTTTGTCTCAAATTCCCGGCTGCATTCAGGCTTTTATTGACATTTTCTACATGTTCTTAGACTATTTATGTTTCTATCTTAGGTTGGGACTTTTCACTGATCTAATATCACCAGTATATCACCGATAGTACCAGTGTAGTGCTACACCTAACTTTAGCTTCTTTTAGAAGTTAGAGCATTTGGCTCTTTTCGTTTTTCGAAACAAAGTTGGAGCTTTGTGTGAAAAAAGCATACTGCTCACAAAAATGGGGGTCTTTCAAAATGAGTGTTTAATTTAGTTTAACTTTTGGGGAGGTTGATAATTGTGGATATTTAAATCTGACTCCACCTGACCTCCACTGTTTCAATCTTTAAGTTAGAAAAATGTGTTAATATTGAGATTTCTCCAGTTCAGATTAAAGCCATGTAACGACCACTCTTCATTTCGGATCAGATGATCCTCTAAGGACCCATTACATAATCAATTATGTTTTATAATTTAGATTTTTTCATTTATTTATTTTAAACAAAGTTTGATATGATTTAATATACAGTTAGTATTTGTTTAATTAGCATCTTGGCCACCCATGGAGGACGGGTCCCCTGTTGAGTCTTGGTCCTGCCGAGGTTCCTTCCTACCATTTTAGGGAGTTTTTCCTTGCCACTGTTGCCCTGGGCTTGCTCAACTTGGGATTGGCCTTTTAGATCATGTATTACTGTAAAGCTGCTTTGAGACGATGCTACGTTGTAAAAAGCGCTGTATATATCAAATCGAATTGAATTGAATTCACAGAGCGTGATTACCAACACAATTATTCGGTTTAACATTCAGCTTCTGTTCTTCAGGTGAAGCAGAAACTGGAGGAACGTGGCATGAAGGAGAACGTCACAGTGACGTGGAAGGTGCATCCGAATGGAACGATCTTTCGCAAGAAACCCTAGAAGTCGTAATGAAACTCACTGTAAATTCTGTCATTATTTTGCGCTCCAAATGCACAAAAGAAAAGCCGAGGATGAAAACCTTTGTAGCTTTACTACCCCAAACACCAATAGTAAACACACCTCTCTATAGAAATCGGTTTCAGATTTTCCTTAGCCATTGCTTGAATGCTGTATAGCTAGTTTATAAGCGGTGCTGTAAATAGATTCAATCACAGAAGCGTGCACGCAATATAACGGCACAAAGCATTGCACGTGACCAAAAAGGGCGTGATTCGGTGTAACTGGTTGCTTAATTAGAAACAATCTGACAACTTAATTGCATGCAAGAATAGCAAAGCGCACTCCTGATCCGCTATAATGATCTGTGGAATAGAAGCTGCCACTCATAGAGCCCTTCCTAATATCCTTACACGTTTCAAGTGGTATTATCAATATTAAGACTAAATCATGTTAATAAGTCTGTCTTTTATGTAACAAATACTAATAACCTAAATACTGCTTTCGACAGTTCTAATCGCATTTTTGTTCTCTTGAGAACTACTGGGCTTATGGATAATCATAAGGAAAATCAAAAACATGAAATCAAAAGACACTTCTTCCACATTCCTTAAACTGATCATCTAACAATTATTAGATTTATTTAATCATTTACTCCAGTTTTTTTTGATTAAATCATCACATATATAAGCATAGCGTCTCTTACAATCAGTCGAAATCTCTAAAAAAAAACGGGACAAAGAAGAAAATGAATCAAATAAATCGAAGAAATCAAAGTATTCTGAGTAAAGAAATTTACACAGAGTAAAGCGGAAAATGAAAATCAGGAAATGAAACACAAAGCAATCAGTGAGAAACTGAAGTGATCGATGAGAATTGATTGATCGGCTCACATATATCTGAGACCTAATACAAAGCTTGCGGAGGAGGACATGCAGATGGTTGGTGTGACGGAAAAGAAGAATAAAAAGAAGAATAAAAAGAAGATCCGTAGAGTTAGTTAGAACTCACAGTTGGGTCTCTGAACAACAAACAATTGCTTGGATTGTAAGACTGTATGAACTGTAAGTCACTCTGGATACAGGCGTCTGCTAAATGACGTAAATGTAAACTGCTTAGCCTAGTGGCACACTGTTGTAAGTGCAGCTGTTGCTTTGCTGTTTTTTTTCTCTTCAGTAAACAATAACAGCAGAAAAGAAGGGACAGAAAACGTAACCCGATGATCAACGTATTAGCTGAGGCTATGTGTGTATGAATAATCCCCACAGTCATGCTCCCAAATCTAGTGACTCGCCTGCCGACTGACAGATTGGACAAACATTATGCTGTAGTGAATAATTCCTCTGGTTTTTGCATGGGATATTTAAAACGGATGTGTGGGGGAAACTTCCAGACAGTTTTAAAGTGTGTGCATTATATTGTTTTAGAAAAAAATTTGAATACATGCCATCAATTGAACTAAAGGTGCTGTACATGTCTGTCACCACAAGAGGGCATTACAAACTACGAATATTTTAGGACAAGGCTGCAGAATACAACAGAAAACAAATGCATTATGATATATCTTATAATCACTGGCGTCATTTTGAGGTGTTTTGTGTAAGTGCGTATCATTTCTGATTCACTTCATTACAGTCACAATCATAACCCCAAAAATGTTACTCTTCAATACTGTGATTAAACTCAATGCATTAATTTCTCTCCTTTTCTGTATACACTATATGTATATAGCTATTAAATGCTTATAAGTTTATTTTCTCTGCTAATCATTACACTGCTACCAAACAGTCATTTGACCCTTTATTGCACATATAAATGATATTCTAGTGAGACAAAGTAAAACACTTTAGGTTTCTATTCATTCTACTTTTAATTGGGTCTCCAGCTACCTCACAATTCACTTACCCCTGTATGACAATAACTAGACTTTTATTTTTTTTATGGCACTATTTGTGTAACGTTAATTACCGTTTCATTTTTTGGGTTCAATAAAGTACTCCTCTTAGCTGTCCCATGAAAGACAGCCGCCTAGTGGCAACAAGTTGCAAGTGCGTCAATTGTAATTATTGCAATTATCAACTTCCAACCGGTTATTTCTTTACGCATTTCTCTTAAATTCCCGTTCAGTAAACAATAACAACAGAAAAGAAGTGACAGAGAGTGTAATCTGAGGATAAACGTATTGGTTGGCCACGATAACTATATCTATATCTATATCTACTTTAGCTGAACAATAAAGGGTTGTGGTGGTCTAGCAGTTAAGTTGCTGGACTCTGGACCAGAAGGTCAAGGGTTCAAATCCCACCTCTGCCAAGCTCCCTGAGCAAGGACCTTAACCTACCATTGCTTGGATTATAAGACTGTAGAAGGTGTAAATCACTATGGATAAGGGTGTCTGCTAAATGCTGGAAATGTAAATATAATCCCAACAGTCATGTTTCCAAATCCACTGACTCTCTCGCAGAGTGACAGATTAGATAAACTTTATACATTAGTAATAAATTCATCTGGATTTGGATGTGATCGAATAATGGATGTCCACAAACTATTGGTCATACGGGTGCCTGATTCCATATTAGTGGAGTACGGTATTGTGTTATAACAAACAGAAATGATTTACGTGTGTGTGTGTGTGTGTGTGTGTGTGTGTGGCTAGGAGGGACGTCAAAAGCTCGCCTCTGATTGGCTGTTAGCCCCGCTCCTCTCTGAGTATGTGCATTGCAGTAGCTCAATTTGATTTAAGAGTCGATTCCGATTCTGATTCATCACACTAATTCGATTCCACAAACTAATATTCTCGATCCTAAAAGCTAAAACTTTGGTGTAGAATATAATTGTATTATGACAGTTGTTCTTGTTGTGGAGCCAGCTCTCCAGGTGTTACCTGATTGTTTAGTTAGTTGCTTTAATATGTTTTTCCTGATTTGTTTATTTTAACAGTATTTATGCTTAACCATTAAATGGATTCATTATCATCATCGTCCTCATCATCATCATCATCATCATCATCATCTTCTTCTTTTTAATTTTTAATAATAAGCCGAAAAGCACAAGCATCTCTGTCCCCCGTAACTTTTGCAGGTTCCCCTCTGGGATTTCCAAGCCTCTCAAAGGGCAGCTGAGGGATATAATACCCTGGGTTCTGGGCCTAATGTGGGGTCTCCACCCAGTTTGTCATGCCAGGAAGAGGGTTCCTGGGACCTATCCATAGACCTAGGCCTTGGGGTAGCATCTGACAGCAAGTGCCACAAAGGCAGACCTGGGCAGCCTACATAACCCAGCCGGGTCCAGCCTGAGAAGACAACATGGGAGCACTGTGTGATTCCACTACCCACAAGATCTGGAGTAAGGGTGTGGTGCAATGCCCACTGGGCGCAGGGCAGGGGCAGAGGGACCCCTGGTGACTAATATTCAAATGCTTCAAATTCCAGAATAAAGTTCAATATGTTATGTTCAAACCACTTTGTCTTCTAGTATGCAGCACTAAATGTGATCAGTATAGTAATAATAATATTTTTTTTCTAAAATGACCAAATCCTGATCTTAAATATTCAGTCATTAATGTTTCATCTTTTTTTTTTATCTTCTATTCACGCTTATTTTACTGTAGGTTTAGAGAATTCATTCTTAGACCCTGAAACTGGAGAATCGAATCGTTTTCGACTCTGCTTCTTTAAATAAATGAATCTGAGCCGACTCTTTGGATCATTTGATTCTGAACGCTTAACCTTCACAGAATCGATTCCCAGAACAAGCATTCGACTCTCCACAATCAACGCTGTGAGCGGACGAATCGTTTGGGGATCGACTCTCAAATCTGTAGTGCAGGTCTGCAGTGTGAGAGCGGATCTGGGGGCGGAGGTGTCGCACGTCAAACTCACGAGAGCCTAAATAACTTTTCAGCGGCGCTAGCGCGAGCTGTCAGTTCGGAACCGGGACTGCTTTCTCATCGGTCCTCCCACTGACACGGTAACGGTGCAGATCTCTCTCTCTCTCCAGGTCCCTCCTCCAGCTCTGAGTTCGGCTCACTCACACCCTGATGGCCAGTCCGGGTTCGGATGCGAACCGGCATCTCCACCTGCAACATCACCACACCGATAACACCACCGAACCGGCCGTGCGCGAGGCTCGGAAATGGATAGAGGTACGTGCTGTTTAATTGGCTGCTGCTGCACTGTCTCGAGACGTGCCTATCAGTTTGTTTACATCTGGTTTTGGGGCAGGTGAGGCCATAATAATCTCATATCGCAATACTTTAACGGTGCAGTGCATCACGATATTCCCTTACTAACAAGCTGCCATCAAGCTGTAGAGCCAAAAGTTTGTGGACACCCTTTCTGAGATCTGCTGTTTCAGCCTCACGAACTTGGAACAGATTCGGAATATAAAGAGTACATTTTGTGGATTAACAAAATAGACAAACATTGGCATTAGACTGGATTGCACTGATACCCGAGTGACTCTCAATATGACACGTATAGAGGTTTCCACTTCTGCCCTGCTGTCTTTAAGCAAAGTCTTTAGAAAATTGGTAACTTTGATTGACAAACTGGCTGGCTTGCACAGAATCTTGAACTTAGCTTAAAAGGCACCTTAAAAATGCACTAGAATGCCAAAAGTCATAAGCCAGGGCTTATTGTCTAACATCAGAACCGACCACACGGTCATGGTCCAAAATCTCATGCTCAGTCAGCATATAATAGAATTGCAAATATGTGTTCTTTTGATGTTATTTGTGTGTGTGTGTGTGGCGGGGTGGGGTTGGGAGGGTCTGAAGTAACAAACACAGACAGGGAGAACATGCAAACTCCACATAGAGTCCCACCCAGGAAGCGAAGTAGCTTTTTTTGCAATGCCTTTTTATATTTCTATAATATTAATCAAAAAGCGAAGTAAAGCACTGTGCAAAAGTCTGAGACCACCCTTGGATGAGATATATATATTCATTTTAGCCATGGTATAATGATTATAAATGTGTATTTAATATTATGAAACTGAAAAATAGCTTGCAGTGCCAAAATGTGACACTGACAGTGTGAAGAAGCTTGATCTGGAATGGGCTTTTTTTGGAATCACAACTGCCATGAAACCACTTTTTAGGAAGGTGAAGAGGGTGAAAAGTCTAAGACTTGCTAAAACTCACAACGATTGGAATGAAGATCAGTGAGAAATCCAATACGTTCATTATCCGACTGATAAAACAACAAATCTAACTGTGGCCTTAGCCTTTTGCACAGCAATGTACAAACACACACGTATACACAAGAAACACAACGCTCAGAAAACTGTCTGTCATTCACTTTCTTCCCTTTTCCAACACCGATACCAGAGCTCTGACCACAGTCGGTCCAGACCCCCCAACCCCCATATGAACTAAAATCACGTTTAAGTTGCCAGGTTGTGTGAAATGCCACAGTTCTGATATCAGTTTTGGGAGAGATTTATTCAAGGCGACTTAACACTGATAGTGAATAAAAGCCAAACAAATTCTTTTCAGGACACACAACATGCCACGGGATATTTTGTTTTGATTAAAGTCAGACGACGTTTACAGTTTTCCAGATTGTCAGCGATAGTGAATCTGAGACCGAAACATCTACGTAAGGCTCTAAATAATGGTGACTAAACCCTGCACGCTGTCTGAATCCCTGTGCTCATGTTGGAATGAATAAATATGCATATGAGTAGAGACATTTAGAAGCAAAGCAGATCCTGTCATTGGGCTCAGGCACAGGTACAGTCAGGACAGAGTGGGATTCGAGCCCAAGCCCTCACTTCTCCTGCTATTTCCAGAAGCTGCTTCTAACCACTGACTGGGTCGAGCTGCCCGTAGATATCACCCACTGATACTGTAAACTGTGTCACTTTGTGAGTAATTTAAAAACAATAAAGCACAAGTTCTGCTATCTGCATTGCCTTCCTCCATTGTTGTGTGATGCATCTGTGTTTATAAATGATGTGTGTTATTGGTACCCTCTTTCCTTTGTTACCCCTGGGCACATTTTCGATGTGAATAAACATGCCCATACCAATAGTTCTGAATAGTTTGTTTACACGGTATCATGCCTAGCTTAGAGCAAGGTGTGGGGTTTTTGTAACAACGGCTTAGTTTAACAAATGAGCAGCTTTTGCCTCCCGTTGTGTGTGTGCCGTGCTGTGCTGTGAGTTTGCCGTGAAGGCTTACACCGAGTTAGGAGGAGCTCTGCTTCATCGTTGTGCAAACACATAAACAAATCCAATCCCGTCATCGCAAGTCACTTCGGCACAAATCTCTGTTTTAAAAAGGTAATTGCAGTGTTTCTCGGTCGGAGATTAAACAGAGCCGTCCTCTTAGTCGAAGGCTATTGAAAACATCTTTCGCTGGATTGTTTTCTTTTTTCTGATGCTAACACGTGATGAGAGCTGTTTCATAACCAATAAATCTGTAATGCAGTGTTTATAGGATTCGATTTGGTCTTGTTTAGCATGGGCTACTGAATATGACTTCTGATATCCTGTCCAGCTGCGTAGAGTTTTCAACAAAAATACTGTCTGTATCTGTGGGAAAGTCTGTCGCGTGTTGATTTTGACCCCATTAGGGCCGTGAATAAAATAAAATATAATAAAGACTAATTAACACTAAATAACACTACTTCCCAGTGAGCCGCAGTAGGTGAATTTTAAGGTGCTTTATTTAAGTATATGGACTCCTGTCCATGCGCGACACAGACCGTAACGTAGTTCCTAATTCAGTAGTAAAGCAATAATCATAGATTCTAGAAATAGACGAGATAAGAAAATGTAAATAAAACATCAAAGTACGACATAAATAACGATTATGGCAGTACAAATATAAATATATAATATAGGGACTACAGGGGCTGTAGGGACTACAGGGGCTATAGGGACTACAGGGACTATAGGGACTATAGGGACTACAGGGACTACAGGGACTATAGAGATTACAGAGACTACAGGGACTTTAGGGACTACAAGGGCTACAGGGGCTATAGGGGCTACAGGGACTACAGGGGCTATAGGGACTACAGGGACTATAGGGATGTTAGGAACTACAAGGGATTTAGGGACTGCGGGGGTTACAGGGACTATAGAGATTACAGAGACTACAGGGACTTTAGGGACTACAGGGGCTACAGGGACTACAGGGGCTATAGGGACTACAGGGACTATGGGGACGTCAGGAACTACAGGGGCTATAGGGACTGCAGGGGTTACAGGGACTATAGAGATTACAGAGACTACAGGGACTTTAGGGACTACAAGGGCTACAGGGGCTATAGGGACTACAGGGGCTATAGGGACTACAGGGGTTACAGGGATTATAGAGATTACAGAGACTACAGGGACTTTAGGGACTACAAGGGCTACAGGGGCTATAGGGGCTACAGGGACTACAG
>JAUZST010007772.1:0-13967 GCA_034779995.1 Parotocinclus haroldoi | reverse complement strand
TAGCTACATTACAAAAAAGGTGGAAATGTTATCATCTTCTTATAAATCACCAAAGGAGATCCATACATTAGGGCACATCCATCATTCTCCAAAGACTGGATGGTTTCTGGATGGTGGGGTCATTGGGTCAGCTGGATGAATAATGAAGGCGAACCTCAGTCTCTCATGGGACAAATTCCAACCCTCCCTGGAGAGAAAAAACAAGAGGAAGAACCAAAAAGATGACACCAGTTGTTCTCTTTTATGCCAGAACATAGCTTGTTGTGTCAAAGTATCTGGCATTGACTGTGTTCTGAGCTTGTGGCTGTTCATTAGCCCTGTTCCTAGTGATGTCATATTTAATTCAGACTCACAGTGACAGATTTTCATGGTGAAGATTCTCTTTCACACCTCCTGCCTGTGTCTCCTCTATGCTTCTTTATCTGTCAATATTTCTAATGAGGCTTCGCTGACAAAATGAGTCTTCTGTTGATTACCTAACAGTGGTGTCATGGCAGCATGACTTTGTCCAGACCATGCAAAGTCTGCATAAAGTCAAATGTTCAAAGTTCTACTGGTGGATCTTTCTCAAGCAATTGAAATGAAACAGAAATATAGACTTATGGGTAGTGACATAATCATAACTGATGACAGTCTTTCTTTATCCTTTGCTATAATTTTTTTGGGAACTTGGCACCTATTACCTGAGCCAGAACACCTTTCAAAAAGAATAAGACAAACTTAATGTCAATGCTTTGAATATTGGTTAGCAGTAACCTGGTATGAAAACAGTTGATGGTTAGGACAAATAAACCAAATTTACAAAATTTGAAATAGCAAAATTCAATAGTCGATAGTCAATAGTTGCAATATGCAATCTACCTCGCTCACAAACCTAGCTAGCTTAACTCAATCCTGTGTCTGCATGGGTACACCAGTTTCTGCCCACATTTAAAATATATATATGTTAGATTAATTGGTGTTTCTAAAGTGGCCTTGGTGTGTGAGTGTGTGTATGAGTGAGTGAGTATGTGTGCCCTGTGATGGATTTGCTTTGTGATCCTGCTTTGTGTACTGTGCTTTCCCACGGCCCTGACCAGAATGAAGTAGATAAAATGAATAAATAAATAAACAAGTAAACAATGAATAAATAAATAACATGCATATAAACCTGAAATGCTTTAATATAACTAGTATTATATATTCTAGTGCTAGTGACTTTTGGAGCAAATTTTGGAGCAATTTAAGCAACTTTGATCATTCGCGTCATTTCAGCAAAATAACTCATTCAAATTAATTCATGTGGGAAATAGGTGGTGCAGTTTAGTGTGATTTGTAATAGGAGTGACTGACTGGTAAGAAGGAAGGCTTGGGGTAATAAGTGATGTAACCTGTGGGGAATTTCAATTGTCCTTATTAAGCCCCTCTTTGGTTCTGTTCTTTCTTGTCTGTGGTTCAGAGAGTAGAGGCAAACATAGACTGATGCCACTCAGTTTGAGTACAAGCCAGAAAGCAGTTTGTTTTTGGTTAAGTTGCAAGTCTGTTTTTTGACCAAACTATGTGTAGCCTGATAATGTTAACGTGTAATCCAGAAAACCAGATAACTAAACAGTGCCATAAAGTTAAAAATATCAACTGAATAACAGTGGAGGAGGAGGTTGCCCACTTACAATTATATCAAAAGTCTAGAATTTTAAGGGTAGTTTTTTCTAAAAGAAAATCCAGAAAATTACATTGTTTAAAATGTATACATTTATTTGCAATTTGCAGAGAGAAATAACTATCCCCTAACAAACATTGAGTTCTAGCTCCTACAGAACAGTTAGGCGCTCCTAATCAACTTGTTAGCTGCATTAAAGACATCTTAACTTGCTACCTGTATAAAAGACAACTGTCTACAGACCCAATCAATCAGACTCTAACACCTCCAACATGGGCAAGATCAAAGAGCTTTCTAAGGATAACAGGAACAAGATAATAAATCTGCACAAGGCTGGAATAGGCTACAAAACCATAAGTAAGATACTGGGTGAGAAGGAAACAACTGTTGGTGCCATTGTAAACTTGGAACTTGTTTATGAACTTAAGGCAGCTGGGACCACAGTCACCAAGAAAACCATTGTTAACACATTACACTGTAATGGATTAAAATCCTGCAGTGCCCAATAGATTTTTTAAAGGTTTCTCATTATTTCTAAGACTGTGGCAACACCAATATCAGCATTAACCAAATGAATGGAACCAGTCTGTACATGAGAATAACTTCATTGACTCAGAAAATAACCATCTTCCATAAAGAAGCATCTACTCAGATGTGAATAAAACTTTACCTATGACAATAGCACAATATTTTAATTAAATCACCCAGCATTAGAACAGCACTGCGTTCAATGTTCAATGCATCTGTTATGGAAATAGTTTTAATTAAAGGATGAATATATCATCATAGGATAATGGGTGTCTAAAAAGATCCACTGTCCTGTTGTAGATGTGTGTTACACAGCCCATTAACATTTTATAACATAATTGTTTATAGTGGTGTAGTATCTTCAGTCTTAGCGGTTCTGGAATAACTCCAGAATATCAGACTGATTTCTGACATGGTGCGAGGCCAGCTCCTCCTACTGTGAGGGTCAGCGCTCTGATCAAAACCTTGGTGTAAGAGCATGTGCACAGTCAGCGGGACTGTGGAGTTTCTGAATAATCAGCAATTCAAAGCGGCGCTGTCAATTATCAGGCCACTCGCTGCTTCTGCATGTGTTTTTCATTTATCTGGACTATGTTAGGTCAACAATGAGACTGTCTGCAGATGACATAATCCATCACTTGGGCTTTCTTAAAATGTGTAATCTCAGTAGGAGGGAAATTAAGTATTTTGATCTCAACTGACCCTAGAAATTTTCTCTTCCCATAAAATGTTTTTCTGAAGCTACATTTCTGTTAATTATTCATACAGCAAGCAATAGAAGAAAAACATTTCAAATTTTGCTAGCTGAAATGTATAAAACTTTTGCATTTATAACACGCTAATAAGGACAAAATTTACAACAAAAATAACCCAGATATAAATTTTAACATTAATATTAATGCAATTAATGTTAATCATATTAATGCAAAACACAGTTGTCTCAGGTATATATGTAAATCATTACAGGTGTGGTCTAATTAAATTCTGGGTTTTGCCACAATAAAGTGCTTTCCCCATTGCCCTTTAAAAAGGCTCACATAGGCTACTTTTGGGTAGTATATTTCTCGGTGACATAACTGATGCCTCTACAATGTATTGTAAGAGATTTCACCCCGTTGACAGACTTTGAGAGGGATCACTGGCATGAGATAAGCAATATGGTCATATCAAGAGTTGCCCACCATATATGCCATTCTGACCTAGCTGTTAGCTGACTGATTTTGTAAGGGCACACATACATGATGAAAAGGTTTCAGATGGCCCAAAAAGTCCTCCAGTAGAGATGATTGTTTTATTCACTGACAAGCACAAGCACACCCAGTTTTGTTATCCAATAGTCACACCTTCACAACTCTGTCTCTAATTTCCAGGTGATCAGCATAGGTAAATTAAGTGATGAATTATTAGCAAATCCAGGTTATGTTTGAGATCCAGTACAGTACCTGTTTAGCTCCAATTCCCAACCTTCTTGCATCCAGGTTAGAGGTGGCCAAACTGGGTACTATGGCCTCAATATTTTTCATTTCATTATAGGTAAACATATAAAGTTTCTTCTATTTCATAAACTTCTCCAAAGTTAGTTTTGATTTTTTGTTATTAAATGCATTTGTTTGGAAATGTATCCAAAGCTTTGTAGTCACTCACTTAGCATGCACACATAATACAGTTCAGGGATGTGTGAAAGTTTAGGACTAACAACCTTAGACAGAACTTCACCCCATCACAGGGAATATATGTACCCAAATTCTGTGACTTCCTTTACACTATGCCCATTGGCATACCCAAATTGGAATCACTTCTTTTTGCCGACACCTGGCTCGCGAACCAGTTTCCACATACTAAATGGGACAGTCACTGTAATATACCACCTCCTCTATGTGAATCCTGTTGCACATGCCACTGGCATTTATAGCTCAGTCATCCTTGCACAACACCATTGCAAGGTCAACACTATAGCACATTCTTGATCACCCAAGTATTTTAAATTTGTTTGTATTACTGTTCAGTGTATATGTCTACTTTATCTGCGTTTGGCTAATATTAAGATGTTATTGGGAAAGATGTAAAGTTCAGGGTTTTACATGGAGATATGTACAGCATGTGTAACATTTTTGTTGAAATTTGCATATACTATCACTCAAGATACTGAAGTCAAGCAATGCCCTTTATATTTCTTATATAAGTGTCATGTCTTAACTATCAGAAAGTATGGTTTGGGATATAAATATGTTATTTAAAAATATATATTAATTACACTAGACATTTGGGAAACCAGCAAGATATAAAAGGGAATGGATGCTGGCAAATCTTTGAAAAGATCCTCTAACCCTTTGCTAGAGACCACAGAATGACATGGTTCATCTTCTGAAATCACACTCCGTAAACAGTTCTTAAATGCAGTGCTAAAACAAAATTATAAGGTGAATGTCAAAGCGAAATGTTGCCCTAGAAATGGCTGAACACTTTTTCAAGCATATTCAGGTTTTTTTAATTACTTGAATGTTGACACAGATATTGTGTAAATAATGCTATATAATGATTGTCTGTAAGCACTGCATCTCTTCATTCCTGTTCCAGAGTTATCTTTCCAATTGTCAATGTTTTGTTTAAATGAATAAATGTAATCAATAAATCAACTCAAATCTGCTTTGTAAGCCAGGGCAACTGAAGTAATAAAAATAAATATGTTTTTTCCACATATCCGCACGGATTTATAAAACCCAAAATAAGAAAATCAATAAATAGATTATAACATGATGTTTACTGATAAATGTACTGTATTATCATACAGGATTTGTTATGAAAGGTTGTTATAGCATATCCAAGGACTAAAACAATATAATACTTAAAATGTATTTACTGTACTACAGCAGTATATACTGTTAATGCATTTCAATAGCTGCTGGAAAGTGGCATAATATCAGTCATAAACAATAAAATGGCATCTGGGATTGTGGTGGAGAAGTAGTTAAGTACATGACTATCAACCAAGGTCCAGGTTTCAGGCCCCAACATTGACAAGCTGCCACAGTTGGTCCTTAAGCAAGGCCTTTAACTCAATTGCTTGGATTGAACATTTTAACATTGTATCAGACTCTGAATACATGCATTTGATAAATGGCTAATTCTAAAGGTAATGTATCGCATGCTTTCTTACAGCAGGGTTTAAACAAATGTTACCATATTCAATTATTTGTCTAAAACATAATGCAAATTAAAAATAAGTACTTCAGTTGTAGTATAATGTCTTCAGAATTACACAATTCAGTTACTGTGGGAATGCACTACACTTTGGAGTAATATCCCTCTTAAGTGCCTTGAACCTTCTTGGTGAAGCCTCACAGCTCATTTAGAGATAAGGATTGCTGCTGGGTAAGTTCCAGCTTATTACCACTGTGGTGCCACATACTTTCCAGGCCACCAGTGGAGTGACTACAACAGAAATTTCATTGTATTTATTATTCAGTCACTTCTTGCAAACTGTACATCTGCTTTTATACATGACTGTTGTTTAAGAATTGTTCCTAATTTGTTATTTTCTTGTCACGCTTCACTGCAATCCTGCATACTGTAAAGTAAAATGGTCCATTGACTAATTTATTTGAAATATGCTTTTAATATGGATGAATTTGTCACTGAGCCATTTACTGTACTGCAGTGGTAAAGTGATATGTGGGAGAGAATCCCTTTATGCAGTGATATTAAAACAGTATATCACTCTAACATGCAGAGCAGGGGCAATTTCCCAAATGTATTAATATATGCATATAATAGCTACTGAAATCACAGGATAAAATTGGGAATTGCTTCTTTCTGGATTATATAAAATAATAACAGATCATTTCTTGTGAATGTGTTCTATAATGTTAGGTCTGTAGCCCAATGAATGGTTTGGATGTTTTGCTTTTATTTTGAATTCAGGTTCCAGCAGATGTGTATAATATGTACAGTATATTTAATTCAGTTATAATGTAATTCATGTCATACATTCACTACTAAAAAAGGAACTTGTCCTTTTTTTAGATTTGTTTTCCCTTGCCAGTGTTGCCATAGGCTTGCACATTAGTATAGATCTAGTTGTTTGTAAAGCAGCTTTCAGACAAAGTTCTTCTCAAGACTTGAATTTATACATTTTGTATCTTTTCTAATTTTAGTGAAATTCCAAATATAATGTTATGACTACATTCATTTGAAAAATAGTAAAACATTATTAGAGTATTAGATCAGGCAGTATATTAACAATAGTCAGCCAAGGGTGTAGAAGGTCCAGGGACTACGTAGAGGAGAGTTCAAGTAATGGGTAGCAAAGGGTAGCAATATAAGGATTATTATAAATGTGATGAGATGTGTTCACAATTATTTTGAATTCACAATAATTCACAACCTCCACTTTTCTCCTGTCTGTAACATAAGCATTCAATTATGAGCGAATGGTTGTTCAGACATACAACATACAAGTAACAGAGCCTGTCAGTGAGTAAAAAAATATAAAACTACCCCAACCATTCCGCATATTAGTGTAAAATCACATGGTTGATAGAAGTGCATTTTTAAAACATATTTAATAACCTCAGGTCCACACTTTTCTTGCGCTTAAACTGGATGCAGTCTTTGTATGATCATTCTCATTCCATATTCTGTAGTCTTAATAAACCAAAACCTCACAGCTTTTCACACTATTTTTATTGTTCCACTTTTGTGAACTATCTCTAGAAATTCCACTTTATGGGTTCAGGCTTTCCTTATAAAAGTTCAGGAAAGGATCAAATATGTTTTTGCTCCTCTTCACTTTTTCCTCAACATGTGACAGGGTACATAATGAAGATGTTCAAATCTCCCTGAAAGAATCTGCACTCCAGGCATTGTTAAATAGATGGACTGTAAATAATTAATGGCCTTGACTGCAATGGATACATATAGTATATGATGCTGTCAAACACATTCAGAACAAGATGAAAGAGAATTTCAGTCTACCTGCACACATTCGTCCCCCAAAACACATCGGCACGATGAGCTTATTTGATCTGAAAACATGGAAAGGCTTTTGAATTTTTGAAGCTGATCAAAGCAGTTGTTGACTTGTCTTTGTTGTAGCGCATCATTTGGCATCATGAAACAGAATTAGTTTTATTCACCAAATTTGCAATCACTGATGCTGGAGGTCGCACAGCGTTCTGCTTTCTACGGCCAGAGTCAATGCCAATCTTGAGAATAGCATTGTAAGTACCATGTGAATATCCAAAGTGTTTACAGAGATCAATAGAAAATAGAAACTTTCATCACTGTGAAGACTTGTCAACTTGTCCACTCAAAGTATAAGCGCTTGGTGGAAAGCACTTATGTATGGCGCATGTCCTCCCAAACCATTCATTCTGTTTAGAAATTAAGTGAACAAGGAAAAAAGGTATTTATTTTTCTTCTGTTTTAGCAATCAGCCAGAAGTCACTCCAGATACTTCAGTATCACTACAGATACTTTTACATGTGCATGGAATAATTAACCACATTCATAGCTTTAGCTTTATCCATGTCTAGGAGACATAATTATCTTTTGCATGACCTGTAGATTTGCTGCATAAGAGGTTTACTTGCAGATGTCTGTTTATATCCTCCCAAACAGGGCCAAAACAAGCGATAAAGGGTTAGAAAGAAAAAAGCAAGAATCACTTAACAGAGTACAATACAAGCACAGTCTATAGAATGTGTTCAAAGAGGCAATGTTCTTTTATTATTGAGAAATATCAAATATATCATGCGATTCAGAATTTCTGCCAAACCTTAGCAGGGATTTTAAATAGGAATAAAATAAGGTGGTACAGGTTTGTTTGTGTGTATGTGCCCATGTTTACATTACATTTTAAGGACCAAATTTGCCCACAGGGATAGAAAGATATGATTTATTTTTGCTACTTTCCTTGAAAAACCAAAAAATTCAAAATATCTGCTGTATCATATTAAGGTTAATATTAGGTTTAGTTGCATGTGTGTGTGTTACAGTTACATCAGGTTTCATACTCAGGTGAGTGCCACCTCAGAAAGATAAACTGTATAGGTTTTAACACTGCAGTCCTGCGTCTTACTGACACTTTTATTTTCAGAGGTTGCAGTGATCCGCCTGTTGTGTAGGCAGATGTTTTCTGACATGATTGTATACACTTTTCTGTTCATTTTTTAAAATGATGTTCAACAGTTAATTCCAATAATTGCACAAAACTATATGAACTTTTTAAAATAAATATTCCATGGGCAGACTCAGAATTATACAAATGTATAAAATCCATCTGAACTAATCATTCAGTCAGTCATTTGCAGAAATGTATAATAAAATGCTATTAGTACTTCTACTGATAATGCCAAGACTGATTCATTAAGTCATTCATTTCCATACTCCCTTAATCCAATTCAGGTCCTGGGAAGCTGAGCTTCAATCTCGAGCACAGGGTGAAGGCCTGGGACACTTTTAAAAAATCAATTAACCTAATTGACCTACCGAAACCCAAAGGGAGAACAGGAGTACAGCCAGGCATTAAATTAGGGTTCCTCTGAGCAGTGATACAACAATGCTGCGCCACTCTGCCACCTACCACAATTAATACTGCTAATAATACTGTTTCAACAATTCCCTCAAAATACGGTACACAACAAATAACTTATACTACAGGTCATACGAACATAAATATCTAAGGAATAATACGTTTATGATGTTATACAATAAGTTAATGAATGAAGGTCACAATTCCATAGATATACTGCGTTAGCTCCCGCATTCCCTGTATGCCTCTGTGAGTTCCACTGAACTCCAGTGAGGTTAGAATTGTAAGTGTGTAAATGGTATTCAGATAATTTCCTTGAAATTCAATAACATGCCTAGGCTTCAAATAAGAGCATTTATTCTGTATAAGTATCTTTCCACCCGAAACGAGCAGGCCATCTTTGGCGTGTCGCACTATCAACAGATGATGTATGGCTAAAGTTGGTATTTACCATCTAAATTACTTCTCCACAATGCCCAGAAGATGACAGTGATTAATCTGCTAAAGAGCTAAATCTTCCTCCTTCAATATGGTGCCACGTTTTCCAAGCACACATCTCCCACTTAAAGGCAACATTTGTATTCGGTGCAAGCATTTCCCCGCCTATTTTGGGTTATTACCTCGAGGGAATGAGCAGTCTAGCCTTGGAGGTGCAGGCAGAATCAGCAGCAGTAGCGTGTGTGGGCTTGGGTTCTAAGATCATCTATTTCTCCCTTTATCTTTTTATCATTGGGCAATTTAATAAATGTGAGGTGTTCATCGTAATGTTGTATCATCCATCAGAGGCAGCTGACCTAGGGTTGGTACACAGGGCACCATCTAAGTACAATCCCCACATCCCTATTCCACACAGGAGCCTGAATTCTAACTGACTTATATTCTGGCCCTTTTTACTCCCTTTTTCTATTCTTCACCACATTGCATTTTCAAAGTGACTCCTTTAATATTTTTTATGTGGCTTTGAAAAGTTTTAAAAATGCATAAAGGTCACAGAACAGAGAACTCAGCATGTCTTTTATAATAGCACAGTTGTATTTTCTCCATATTAGCACACTGATTGTGAGGTTTTTGGATGAATTGTGAAGAATGTCGCTATTCGGGCTGCATATACCAGTAAGAATAGGTGTGAGTTCCAGTGATTCTTTGGATATTGTACTAATATGATGGTGATTGTGGGTCTGTAGCTACATGTGGATTACAGTTATCTAGGAATTGGAACAAGACAGAGAAATCAAACAGACAGTGTATTAGATTCAAGCACTTATTTTATTAGGGCATAATCTTAGCTCAGAACAATGCCAGGATGAAAGATAGCACTATTCAGTATGAGAGAGAAAACAAGAGTGGATTGCAGAAAATGGGAAGGGTGGGACATGATGAGCCAACTACAGAAAGAACAGAAAACAAAACCAACTCAGTTCGCCATAACCACCATTCATTATTGTGTTTGAACTTTGTGAGAGATTATTGCCTTCTCTCTCCTCGTGGTTAAAATGCATCTTGGATTTCCTCAATACAAACCTGTTTGTTCCTATAATATCATCAGGCCAGCTCTAATTGCAAATCATTACCAGTGATTTACAATAAGGGCCTACAGCAATCTCTACAACGAATAAAGCATATACTCCCCTCAGACTGCAGACTGCATAATAATTCCCTAAACAAGTCACCATGCACTGTCAGTGCAAAAGCCCATTACCTTTTGATCAGTCCTCACGGAGGAGCACAAACACTTTCAGTTTTGCATCGCAGTGCAGAAACTGTACTGCTTTTTCACAGGGTACAGATGTGTGTTAATTTAGTATTGCAATTTTGGGAACAGGGAAACAGGGAAAAACTCATACAGTATGCAAAATCTGATCCTTCTCCTAAAGGCAGCTGGATGAAGAATTAAAAGTAGGGCCTTTTGCTCCCACTGTGTGCCATCATGAGCAAAAATGAGTCTGCATGATCAACCTTTGCCATCTGCTCACTGCAGTTACACAGCAATATGATGTCTGCAGCATTAATTTTGTTTTTACAAATTTGGGACACATGGGAAAATTTAGATGTAATATGGTTTATTATATTTATTTTCTGTTTACATCTGCGAAGCTACATTACTTTTATAGGCAATTGATTTTACAAGTGTTTGCATTCATGTAAAATTATCTATAAATTACAGCAACACTTATGAATACAGTACTCATAAAGTATAAACTCATAAACTGCAGTTACCACGCAGCACATTTGAATTACCTATCTATCTATCTATCTATCTATCTATCTATCTATCTATCTATCTATCTATCTATGACAATACACATATCAATAATATGATATAAAAAAGTGAATAATGGTCATAGCATTAGACACATAGAAGCATGCAGTCACAGGGTGAACATGCAGACAGCACAGGTGGAGCCCAGGGTTGGGACTGAAGCAGGGATTTTGGAGATGTAAGGCAGCAGTATCAACCACTGCAACACAAATAAGCTCATGTTCACATATAATAATTTCATTGTACTGTAGAATCATAGTATAGCCAGAGCATAAGGGGTCCTATATTCCCCCAGTGGCACTTTGGTTAGTTACACAGCAACCCATGTTGTATTTAAATATTAAGACTTACTGGTGATGACTTATGGAAATTTGGGAAGCCATGCTCCTGATTTCTTTCATTTACTTACTTACTTACCATGCTCCTCCTTCTTTTCATTTACTTACTTACTTACCATGCTCCTCCTTCTTTTCATTTACTTACTTAAGACACCCAATTATTGTATGAGAGGCCATGCTTCAAAGCTTAACAACTTTAAAACAATAATTATTTGTAAAACACTCACCCACATGCCATTCACTTCCAGTGAAGCCCATACATCCATGCATGGCCCAAATTCAGACCGTAGTTCACTTTGCATTAGTCTTTCCACCATCTTTTTAACACGTTTCCTTTATAGACTTTCAGAAATGCACAAACCTCAATAGATGTCTGTTAAGTCTGTGTCTGAGTTACAGAATGATGTGTGCTGGTGAGCCACATTATCCTGCATGGCTCTCCACTGACAAATTTTGACTTGTATATACAGGCCCTCATTTTTGTACACTTTCTTGTCTGATCTTGTCACACACATCAGGTTTCCTGGCTTCTGGTTTTCATTTTGTCCATTGTCTGTTTTTTGGTTTCTTGTTATTGCTTCATGACTTTGTACCCTTTGTCTCATGTACACCAACAGTCATATAAACAACAGATATCATTGCTAAAAACGGGTAAAATCCATAGACAAATTGACTGACAGTGATGTTCAAGCTTTATGGAGCCTACATGCAAAATGTCACACAATATGCATGACTTACATCACAGCGTTCTTACTGGCAGTGCGAATGCAAAATAAAATTTTCCAGGGACATGTTTAGTTTTCGGGGGTTTTAGTTATATTTACATTTATAGCATTCAGCAGACACCTCTTATCCAGAGAGACCTAAAAGGACCTTGCTCAAGGACTCAACAGTGGTAGCTTGGCAGAGGCAGAATTTAAATTCCCAAATTACTCCCTAGAACTGTATGGTGTGAAAGTGGCCTTAGAGTTACTGTTTGTGTATCAGTGTGGTCTATCTGTATGTGCACATTGTCTAGCAGTGTTCAAAATATTGTCAGTTTGTATTAGCACTGCTGTTTGTATGAGCACTATATTTGTTGTACTAACTGTTTGTATTAGCATTGCCCTCATGTAGCAGCATTATGTGTAACTATATTATTATCAGTCTCTTCAATATGAGCTCTTCTTTGTGTTCATTAGCATAGCCCCTTAGCCTTCCTGTTACCACTGTGTCTTTACCATATCTCGTGTAAATAAAACATGCACACTCACACTTATGTCCATCTCTTTTTCTCAGCCTTGCACCGGTTGTGACACTGGAATGGCTAGGCATTTACATTGTGTGATGTGCTGTTCACTGTGCTGAGTTTGAGTTAATGAACAAAAAATGCAATATTTCAGGACAATACTTGATAATTTAATTTACTAAAATGTTGAAAACAGATTCCTTGTATATTATAGACACTTTGGTAAATATTTAACAATGTTGTATTAGTGTGTGTGCGTGTGTGTTTGTGTGTGTGTGTGTGTGTGTGTGTGTGTGTGTCTGTGTGTGTCTGTGTGTATGTCAGTAGTTTGTTTATGATTCTCACCTTGTACCCTCTCATGGTACCCACAATTCTGATTTGGATAAGTGGTTATGAAAAGTAAATCATACACAGTAACATGTATGATAGTATTATTGTGATAATAATGATGTATTAAAGCTTGACGTTCAGATGCTTAAGCAATCATATTTCTTTGGCATGCTTTATAAGGTGTTATGCTTAATAGTTATAGTAAACAATTTATAGGACTTATTTCATGCATTATGACCACATGATTACTATAATTATAGCTCTTGTAATTATGAGATATAAATGTTGATGCACTTGAAGAAAAATCCTTCTAGCATCCAAGGGAACTGCACTATGCCTTGCAGTGCAAAAGTCAAATACCTTGTGGTTTAGGTTGTGGCCTAATTGTGTGTGAATGTACTTGAGAAGTGTCGCAACCTGCCATTACCAACGACTCTGAGGGCATGTGTGTGCTTGTTTTGAGTTTTCTTTTTTTCTTCCCAGTGGGAACAAGGCCAGTAAAATGTGCCATAAATACCTGTTTTTATATGTGAGTTCTAAGACGTTTTTGCTTGTGTGTGTGCGTGTGTGTATGTGTGTGTGTATGTGTATGTTAGTGTGAGTACATTTATTTAGTGTGAGCTAATGTTGGCAACTATGTCCTTTGATTGCTTCTCTCAGTTTCCCCCCAAATCCGTCACTGATAATGTATGGATATTATTCTCTAAGTGTATCCTTCTTGTGGCCATGTTCACACATCCAAGGGCTGTTAATTGCTTAATTATGGAGATAAGACAAATGGCATAAGCTGAGATTTTGGTCAGTCTTGTGAAATATGTTTCTTGCTCAAGTTTGCACTAGCATGTTTGTTGTTCTTTAATGACTGAGAACTATAAATGCTGTATTAATTTCTCACTTATTGTTTCTGCATATTAACTCATTTTCATTCTCATGAAAACTAAAGAATAAAGATTAATCATATGTCTGTTTTTATTTCACTATCCTCATGAATTATCAAAGAACACTCTGGAGGTAGTAAATTAAAGAACATTTCATAGAGAGAGAGAGAGAGAGAGAGAGAGAGAGAGAGAGAGAGAGAGAGAGAGAGAGAGAGAGAGAGAGAGATAGATAGA